>JAGVVM010002090.1:0-10730 GCA_019149425.1 Psidium friedrichsthalianum
TGGATCTCTTTCGTCCCAAAAGCTAGCTCAAAGGTTGAGGCTTTCCCTCACACTTATAAACCAACCACCAGCCTCTTCCACAACCGATATAGGATAACACCAACAAACTTTGTGTACAGCATTTGAACTTTGAAGTGGTCCTGGTGCTAATTTCAAGGATTATGATTACATTTATCAAGAATAAGGTTGTCTTTAAATAAAAAGAAGTAGTTGATTATTTCAGAAGTTCCCCTTTTCTGATTCTTTCGGTTGTGGGAATGTTCGACTACTTACTACCGAAGAAGCTAATGAGACCATGAAGCTTGCCTTGGTCAAGAGTCAAAATTTGTGGGAACCGTTGGAACTTGATCATGCGGCTAAAGCACAAAGTTAATGAAGCAGCTTATGAGTTATGAAACAGCCTCAACGCGACTTTCTTGAAGGCACTGCAGATGCTCTTTCTTTCCACTGAAGTCATACGCAATTACTTCTCTTCCTTGAAGACACGGCTAAAAAAAGGTTACTAAAAGGGATAAGTGTACTGAAAATTTTAAAACTTTTCAAGAAAGTGCAATTTAGTCTTAAGACTTGTAAAAAACTCTTAAACTTGTTAGGAAAGTGTAATTTAATTTTGAAACATTTAAAAAGTCCAATAAGTTCTTATACTTATCAAATTGATCCAACCAAGTCCTTTCATTCATTGTAATTTTTGAAAATTTTTGAACTTAATTACACTTTCATGATAAGTTTTCGGACTTAACTGTACTATTTTGAAGTTTTAGGACTCGTTTACATTTTCATGACAACTTTTAGGACTTTATTGCACTTTTTAAAATTTTTATGATCAAATTGCAATTTCGCGACAAGTTTTAGGACTTCTAGTGCACTTATCACTTACTAATATTACTGAGATATTCTCTCACTTTTTTAAAAAAAAAACTTGACCTATCTTTATCTACCACCTGTGGAAAAGTCATTTTTATGACCAGCATTATATTGACAAGTTATTAGTGTCTCTGTTCTATGTAAGGAATTGTTATGGAAAAACTAATTGGTTCAAACGTTGTTTTGTTGTTGACATGGAGAAGCGATCCGGTCACTTTTAGCAAAAGCACTTGGGTGTTCTAATGAATAGGCAAATCTATTTTTACCGCAAGAATTATAAAAAAAATTTAAACTTATTACAATTGTGTTAGTCAGTCTTGAATCTTTTGTATTTGTGGCTAATTTAATTCATTTGACCCATCGGTGCTGACGTTGTACTATTGGCATTGACGTGGACCTTTTTAATAAGAATATCTTTTATGCTTTTTTTTTATTTCCTTGTCTATTGTTTTTTTTATAACCCAACCCTAAGGGCCGGTGAGGGCGTCATTACCCTCGCCGGCCCTGGCCGAGGGCGTCACGGCCCTCATCAAAGGCCAGCAGGCAAGGGCTACGATGACCTTGCTTGATCGGGGAGAGCGCGGCGGTCGCTTAGACCAGGCTAAGGCTGCGGCATCCTCATCAGGCCTTAGGGTTGGGTGAGAAAAAACTAAGGAAAAGAAAAGCAAAAATATCATAAAAATTTAAAAATTTTATTAACACATTATTCGAAAAAGTCCATGTCAGCATTGACATTAGCTCCAGCCTGGCAAATAGATTGAATTAGCACAAATATAAAGGGTTTAAGACTTAACTGATAAAATAAAAAAGGTGGTACGATTGAATTGACACAATTGCAATAGGCTTAGGACTTTTTTTATTTATAATTCTCCCATTTTTATTCGATTAGTAGGTTTGACATTCGTTCAAACCATACAAAATTAAAATTATATCAACTGTCAAGAGTAAAGAAGGGTGAAATTAATAGAGGGAAAATTTTGGAGTAATTAATTAATTGTGCACATAAGAATTTTGAAATTTATATCTCTATATATAAATAGAATAGTAAAAGAAAATATCACGTCTGTTCATGAAAAAGGAGAGAGGTGATACCCAAAAAGAAAAAAAAAAAGGAGAGAAGTGCTTACCAAAAAGTAAAGACCCCACGTCCTATAATTTGGTAGACTTTTCCACTTGCATTGAAAAGAATAAAACCTTTGTGGGCGTTTCCTATACATATGAAGATGCTTAATAACAATTTTAAAAAAAATTAATCTTTTTTGTACTTGGGCTGAATGTTTTACTACGTGAAATTTGTAATTTATAAATCATCGTAAATTCAATGTGCTTTATAAATCATCGTACGTTCAGTAATAGTGCGTACGCAGTTTACTCAATTGTTATCGTAAGGAAAATAACAATTGTCAACAATGTTTTTTCGCTTTTCTGTCTAAAACGTATTCTTCTTCTACTTTTCATTTACTCTCCAGAAACCCAAAAACGGAAAAGTGGTTCTACTTTGAAAAATCATGGGAACACTCCAAATGTTAATAATTGAGTATTTTCAAAAGCTTGACGTGCTCCACATTAAATAAAAGTCATGCAAAATATTTTTGATAAATAAAACTACAGTCAATATCACTCCAAAGACACCCTCGAATTTCAACATGTCTGACGAAAAATACCCATTCACCGACAATTCACCGAAAGACGAATTCACGTTTGATTCCCCACAAACAGAAAGACATCTGCATGAATTTCAAGTACAAGTTTTATAACATAGTTTAAGAATAAAATGAAAACCTAAGATTCACGAAAACACAATCTGCCATACATACCTTTCTCCAGGGCAGTCGATTTCAGATACAAGTCAAAAGCCATGCAAAACTTTGACTTTTAACTCCGCAAATGGAACTTTTTTCGGTGCCATCACCTTCTTTCTTCTATCGCACCGCGTTCACGAAGAAGACGACCGCGTGAAAGCGAGAAAGCTTCGAAAGTTAAAAAGAACACAACGAATCACATCAGACATCACCATGCCCAGGTAAGTTTCGAGTTATAAGTGCCCTACCAATCAGTCAATAAGGGATAAAAAGTTCAGTCAAAAAGGCAATTGTGTTAGGTAGTTTGGGAACTTACGTTAATCGAGGGCTTAATTGTCTGCTTTATTTATGGAGAGACAGAAGGGCCCTTCAAGCTATGCCTTTCCGAGACCTTCAGGAAGAAAAAGGAATTAAAGGGTCTCCATTTTTTTTTTTTTAGAAGCATTATTGTCCTAACGTGACGCATGTCATGTCTTGTTGGGGGGCAGGCAAAAAGCCCGCCGACAGAAACGATTTACGTCCAACTTCTCAATTTTTGATTCGTCGTTCCCTTAATCTTTTTACTTTATTCTTGTTTTTTTTTTTTTTTTCACTTTCTTATTTCCTTCCCGGCGTGGAAAGTTTGCATAGGGATTATGTGAGTATACCTGGGCTAACGGCAAAAGACACCCTTTTGCCATATTTGTCAAAAGCAAAGGAAAGAAGGAAAGTAAACAGCATTGCTACACTATAACAAGAGATCATGGAAAGACTGCCTTTAACATGATGAGAGCACTCAAGGAGTGGCGAGCAAAAGCAAATTTCAAAATTGGAAATAAGTAAAAGTTTTCAAAGGGCATCTCGAATTCAACTCATTATGAGAATTTTTTGGCTAGTTAATTGATTGAAAAACACACAGTTGGCCTAAGCTTAATCAAGCTTCTTTTTCATGCTTGGGTTCTTTTCGGAGATTGCTAAAACATTGACTTGAGATGACTTTGGATAGAGTGATCCCACAAATACCAAAATAAAATTTAATTTATTTTACAATTTTCTTTGTATATCAAGAGAGCTTGAGTTTAAGCTAGATTATTCAAGAAATAAGGAAAAGGCATGGGATAAATTTACGACCTAACACCTTTGTCTTTCGCATGAGTTACATCTAATGAAGTTCTCAAGCTTGTATTGTCTGATGACAAAGGAAAAGGCAAGATTTAGAAAAAAAACTTAAATCTCTACTTAACCGGTTCATAAGACCTGGAGGGTGTTCCATGAGCCTTCTCATTCTTTTTTCGCCTTCTTCCATAACTTAAGCCAGAAGAAGGAAGAGATAAAAGGCCCTATGAAGAATGTGGACTCCACGTAGTCATACCTCCATGCCTATGCCCATAAATTATTAAAAAAATAAATAAAAAGTTGTATACGTACATTAACAAAGACTCAGTCCGCCCCCACAAAGAAGAGGATAGAGTGAACAAAAGTCCTATCCTATATTTAGTTTATTTTATCATAAGAAAATTTCATTCATGTCCAAAAACTATACATAAGAGGATACATAGTTAATTCCGGAAATCATCGCAACAAAGCAAGTCCACAAAACTACAAAACAAATCAAATTCCAAAATCAGGGGTGGATTATCTAAGCATGATCGAAAGGGGTAAGCACATGCTCACTCCTAAATAATAATTTTGTGACTACATCAAACCAAAAGGAATGGTGGTTGATAATCAAATCTCACATCCTCATCAGTGATGAGCACACATTGGGATATTCCTCTATATCTACAACTTTGCTTTTTGGTAGTATGCACTAAGGTTCGGCATTCCCAACACTGTCACTATACAAAGACGGCAAAAACTTGTTCAACAAGTACAATCCGACACTTGAGAGAGCGAGTCTTTCAGCAAGTGTGAGAAGCTAGAACTCCTAATAAAAACATGTGTAACGAGCATAGATTCTAATAGTGGAGCTCCTGTGATCACCATTGAAGCTGGATGCGAAGTATTTATTCATCAAAACACCTAGATCTAGAACTAAATTCGGAGAATAGAGCTCCCAGATATTGATCTAGATCAGAAGATGAGCAAGAAACAAGAAAAATAGAAAGAAAAGCAGCAAAAGAATCAGATTTGAATTCAATCAGATTGTATAAGGTTGTATATAAATATGTAAGAACCAAATAACGTTAATGCCACAAATAGGGTTCATACAATACATGTTCTTTTTTTTTTCCCTTATAACACATCATATTCAAACTTTTATTTTGACTGGTCCCCAAGATTGCTTGTTATATGCTTCATCTACATGCATCCAATAAGACGCAACTCTCCTTCCGTTATTTCGAAAGAGAGAAGCTGCAAGTTTCGAATGGGTGCAAGTCTTTAAAATGTTCCCATTCGGCTCCTTTGTCAATCACTCCGCCCCCTCGGACCAGTTCTTCGGAAGTGCCGTACCACCACAACGGGAATGAACCACAAGTACGTTGGGAGGAAGGGCTAGGAAGTGGATGGCCAGCAGCGCCGGATGCCATGCCAGTTAATATCTAGATATGACGATACCTGTGGCCCAAAATATCAGCTATATATAATCAATCAAGGCATGGACGGTGAGCATAGGGGCATAAAATTCCTTTTCCCCGAGACATGGGGATTATATTGTAAGTACGACAACCTGCGTTAGGATATTAAGGTCGCAATGAAGGAATAGGTCGGGCGTTGGTGGGACTCTAGAGTAGGGCGGTGACAGTGCCCACTTATCTGGTCCCTCTCTCCACCTTCTTACCCTGCTTCTTGCATACGGCACCAATCGATGTGCTAATTGTTGTCTGTATATGCATGTATTTGAGCTGAACTTCTGGAGAGATGGGTAACTCGTGATGATGAGAACTGACTCAACTGAGACATCAAATAAATTGAGTAAAACTAGTAAAAATTTCTTAAATCTATTGCAATTGTATCAATTCCATCCTAAATCTCTCTCTCTTGTTTGCCAATTTAGTCATAAAACTTTTGCATTTGTGTCAATTCAATCAATCTAATCAATTTTGAATGGATATTACTAGCGTGGATGCCGGTTAGCCTATATAACACCGTTGTCACTAACATAAACAATTTTTGTATTTTTGTTTTTTTTGTATTTTTCTTTTCTTTTCTTTTTGTCCTTCTTCTTCCGTGGTTGCCAGCCTCCTCAATGGCCACTGATCGGTAACAAGCAAGGGCCGGCGAGGTCACCCCTCACCCGATCCGAGCAAGGATCGCGCTTGCAAGGCAAGCGCACCTCGTTGATATCTAGCGAGGCTTGACAGAGGGGCTCTGTATTTTTTTTTTTTTTAGATGAGGACAGAGGGGCTCTGTTAGGTCATGCCCATTGTTATGCTTAAGAGGCTCGACAAATTTGTTCTCCCTCTGTTGTCCATTGAATAAGCACGATTACGATTGCTAACTCTCGCTTGGGGTGATTCAAAAGATGACAACAAAGAATACGCTCGCCAATTCGAGCATTACAAGAAGCCGTGAGGACCTCCATTGACAGAGCCCCTCTATCGAGCATCGCACCTTGCCTAACTCTGGCAAGGCTTGATCTCATCGGAACTGGCAAAGGAGAGCCTCACTCAGGGTCAGCAAAGCCAACCATCACTAGGTACTGGGGAGGTGACCTCTCCCAAGCGTGGATGAGCCTCACTTGGTGGGGTGAGGTTAGCCCTCGCTTGTTCCTGACAAGGGCAACCCTCACAAAGGTGGGCAAGATCGGCCCTAACCAAATTCGGCGAGGGCAAGCCTCTCAGCCCTTGCCTATTGCTAGTCACTACCATTGAGGAGGCTGGCGATAATGGAAGAAGAAGAACAAAAAAACAAAGCAAAGAGAAAAACCAAAAACAAAAATATAAAAACTACAAAAATTATCCACATTAGCGCCGACGGTACCATATAGGCTGATCAATGTACATATTAGCAATTTCTAGGCAATTTTCGCTGGATAAACTGAGTTGGCACAAATGCTAAGAGTTTAGGACTAAATTGACAAAAAAAAAAAATGGTTTAGAATTGAATTGACGCAACTATAATAGGTTTTGGGCTTTTTTTTTCGTAATTATCCTAATAAATTTTAGGCATCATATGGTTGATTCTGCTTGATGTTCTTAACCGAACGGATGGTTAGTTTTCAGACCCTATTAATCTCAAAGAGTGGCTTGGATCACATTATAGGTTCTAAGAAAAGATATCATGAACTACTTTTTTCGGAAATATATATTTTGGCTCGATTTTTTAACCCATTCTGCAGATTATGATTTCAATTTGAAATACTCCCTACGCATAGTAAATGAATATGATGACGTCATCAATTTTCATGCTTTATTTATTTATTTTTTTGGTCATAAATTTTCATGCTTAAATAACAAGATCTAATTCATTACCTTACAGAATTTTTTATTGTATTCAATGCAAAAGAGGGGACATGTAAAGTGTATGACTAACCCAAAAAGACGGACAGGAGTTTTTTAAATTTATTCATCAAATTCTCTCTTTTAATTAAATTGATTGATTTGTTCTCCTTATTTCCATATTTTTCGGGTTTGTGCCTCGTGGGGGTAAGACTCACGCGAATTTAAGTGACAGCATGCTCAAACGCGTGTTACCTAGCGATTTGTATTTGGTCAATTTAGCAAGAAACTTACCATATAAATCCTAAATCTATTATAATTGCAAAAATTCAATCCTAAACCTTTTATATTTTTGCCAATTCAGTCAGGATGCGCGACACCACATCAGTGTCAACTGGCCAAATGAGCTGACTTGGCATAAATACAAAATATTTAGGATTGAATTAGGCAAAAAATGTTTAAGATTGAATTGGCACGATTACAATAGATTTATGACCTTTTTGGTAAGTTTTCCTCACTTTAGCAGATCTTGTATTCTTATGCATTTTTCTTATTTTGTTTACGTGCATATAGATTCCATTTTTATTTATATGTATATACAATTGATGTATTTGTACATGCACTTTTACTTTGCAATATCAATATGTAATTTAGAAGAAGAAAGTCATCCATGATATCACAAATTTTGGGAAAAAAAATCTTTTAAAAAACTGTCCGTGTATATATCTAGGTTATATTGCAAAAAAATTACGTTTTGAATTTTTCTGAAAATGAGGCTTTCCTTTTTTTTCTGAAAATTGAAGAGAAAAAAATATATTAACAATGCATCCCAACATCAAAGTTATGAAAAGAACAAGTAAAGTAAAGGGATATTTTAGTGAATAGTTTCTATAAGGATTTTTCATTTCTATATAGATTGTTAAGCACGTTTTAGTAAATCTTTACCTATGCAGATTTAATCATCATGAACATGGTATTTATTTATATATTGATTCTAGTTAAGATGTGTGTTTGTGAAGATTGTATTTAGCAATAATTAGATATAATTAAATAGATGAAAAAAATTACTTTCCATCATTTCATCTTTGGGACCTAATTCCATTAAAAACACCAAACTATGACTTATGTCCCAATTCTATCCAAAACTATTTTTCATCTCATAAAAAATCTCAAACTTTCACTTCATACACAAATCTGCCGTCCATTATTTTTCCATCCAATTATACTATTAGAAGTTGACTAGTCAGTTCCACATCATTTTAATCTTCAAAATTAATTTTTTTCATTTTTTTTCTCTTTTCTTCTTCTCCTTTCACTTATACCAGGACGAACCACTATCAACCCAGCCATGAGTTCATTTAACCCCAATCGGTGGCCTTGGGATGCCATATTTGACGGGGCTATTACTGAGGGCACCACCGACATTCCTATGTGTTATAAATAATTAATTAAGATCCCACATTAATAAAATACCGACATTTAAATTACATCAACACTATATTACGCACATTATTTTATGTGATAACCGTCTCGCCCGATAACCATCTTGATGAGAGACAGTTATCTATAAGGGGTAGACGTCAGTTTAAATGGATTATATAAGCCAAGCTCCCTACGTCAATTTTAAAAAAGTGGTTAGGACATCAGTTTTATTTTAAGTCGTCAATTTCTCATCCAGAACGTACAAGAGAGACTTACATTCATAGAGAAAATCACAAAACACACACCATCGCTTCAGAGGGGCTAATTGGCTAGAAAGATCCCGTTTTCGTCGAACGTTGAATGAATGTATACGAAATCATCGTCTTCACCAATGGCTGGAGGTATGTTTGTTTGCAATCACGTTTCCGCATTTTTGTTCCCGATATCGCATGAATTTCGTTTTGTGTTTAAGTTTCGGGATCGTCAGTTTCTTCGAATTATAGTTCTTACATTTGGTATCAAAGTCAATAATCTCTGCCTTGATGTTTAATGTGTGATTTGCATTGAATTATTATGTTTTTGGGTGAATTTCGTGGGAATTTTTGGGGTAAACCGTTTTTTGGGATATTCTGGCCGCAAGAGTTTGTGGTCGATTTCGGCCGAATTCCGGCAAGTCACGGCATGATTTTGGAACCATAGGGTCGTCTCACCATGGGAAACAAAACCCTAAGGTATTTTGATTTTTGATTGTTCGGCGGAGATGAATTTCAAAAAAGAATTCGCGAATTAGGGTTTTTTGCATCTGAGCGATTTCGCTCGATTCCGAGAAAAATCCTTTACCGTTTTTGTTGATTCTTGAACCTATGTGGTCGTGCCAATGTGATGTTCAAAACCCACTTTTAATTTCGGTTTGAGGTGGGCTGTCGGAGAAGAATCGGCTAGTGAAGGATTGGCTAAATCGGGCGTTTGGATGATACAAGGTTTTCTCTTCTTGCGGGGAAGAAGACCCCGTTCGTGCATGGGAAGGAATTTAAAAAATAAATAAATAAATAAAGGTCGTGCGCTGGAGCAGTTACATACGTAGGTCAGTAGCGCGTGCAAGCCACTCACCCACGTGTGTATCCTTTATATATATATATATATATTATATATATATATATATTTGGAGTTGGGCAAAATGGGGATTTGAACCCGCCCCTAAGTCAATATCTATAGGCCCACTAGACCATTTACCCATGTTGTGTTATTGTGTTCAAAGTTGACACTTAATTATTATTATTATTAAAGAAGAGCTGATCGTGGAGATTCACACATGAGTGGCACATGCCTGACCGTGAGATACCCATTTTGTCCCTCCGCGTCAGAAATTTACTGTTGTGCCCCAATTTAATTTATTTACAGTTTTACCATTCAATTAATTTACAATTTAGTCCTCACCCAAGTAAATTTACAAATTTGCCCTTATATGCAATATTAAGTATATTTTGCATGAATTAAATGTCTCGTGATCTATATATTTTTATTAATTAAAGTTCAGCCACAGCAACTCTAATTGGTTAAATTATATATTAAGAGTCTCTAGATCACATATAGTAAATAACATTTGCATGTAATTAATTGTATTAATAGAATAAATTTTATCCCACAGGAATTTTCATAATATTAATATGATTAATTAGGTTGAAATATCATATTATTTTTCTTAATTTCCCCACATGGATTAGGAAAAGGAATATAATATGATGGCTTCATCATATAGTCACTATGAATCTATTTAAATTAGAAACTTAGCCCACATGCAGTTTTTGATGTTATTTGATTCATATCATATGACATGTTTTGCATGAGTAGGATGTGTATCAAGTGAATTTGCCTAAATATTATGACGTAATCATGTTTATTTGTTTATTATGCAGTTTTATCACCTGTGAATATGTCTGATATTATTGTTCCCAAGCTGAACGATGACAATTATAAGACTTGGAAGGAGTTAATTCTTCTTCGATTGGGGTGTATGGACATTGATTATGCTATTCAGAAAGATGAATCACCTGCTATTACAGAAACTAGCACTCCAGCTGAAATTTCTCTTTATGAACAATGGAAGTGGTCTAACCGCTTTAGTGTAATGTTCATAAAGAGTAAACTTTCTACTAGTATTCGTGGTTCAGTCGCTCAGCATAATAATGCCAAGGCTTTGCTGGCGACTATTGATGCGCAATTTGCGTCTTTGAAAAAGGCCCATGCCATGACTCTGATCATGAAGTTTTCATCATTGAGG
>JAGVVM010002091.1:0-14445 GCA_019149425.1 Psidium friedrichsthalianum
CTCAAGTTAGCGCTGAATGCACGGGGGGGAAGGTCGTTTCTTATTGTCCTGAGTGGGTCTGGGTGTGGTACTACAATTGGGTCTCGATGGGGGGGAAGAGGGGTCAGCCCCCTTTGGGGGGCCATTTTTTTGTGTGGATTCCATCATAATTTTAGGAGGCGGTTAATGTGGATGAGTACGCCACACGAATCAGTCGTGGTCGTCGTGGGGGAAATAGTTTATCATCACCATTTGTCCCCCCACGACCCCTAATCCTCCACGGAACGTTCCAGATTGGTCCGCTAAGCGTCTTGAAAGCATATTTCAACTTCATGATCGAATTAAATAATAACCCCAAGGGATCTCACCCTCCAACCGAATGGGAAGACTATTCAAATCCTGCAAAGCCCCGCGAGTCCATTAGGATCCGAAGAGTCAGAATATACCCCGGTTCTCTCCCCACACATCATCTCTTTTGTTTTTTTACTTTCTCGCTTTGTTTCCCCGCTTCATGTGGCTGCAATTGGACGCCCTGTTGTCTTTGGGAAGATTCCTCGAGCCAGTGGGGACGATTGCAAATTAGAAAAAGGGTATAGTTCGAATTTTCCTGCTTCGCTGTTATAATAATGAGTGGTACAATGATCAATGATAGGTCATTCGTATGATATTTCTGCCCTACAAGGCTTAACGAGTGTGCTGCGGCTGACCTGCGAGCTAGTCGTCCATGGAAGAGGAGAGCTCCCATGGATGTTATAGAACCAAACTTGGAGGCCCCTGAGACACGGGCTTCAGCCACTGTTTTCGTTCTCTTCTTTCGCTTCGTTCTTGTCTCCGGAGTCTTCCTCTCGTGGAGAGACTCGGTTTTTTCCCGCTTTGCCACTAATGAGACGGCATGAACTGTTCCGAAATCGTCGTCCAATCATGAAAACGAGAAGGGGTGAAAGAATGGATAGCTTTCTAGCGAAGGAAAGATTGATTATTTTTTTTCCCCTTGTCCTGTGGCATCTCTGCAATTGTCGCAGACCATGAGGTTTTTCCTGGGTTCAGGTTGCTCTGTTATAATTTGTATTTTATCTCAGTTTTGTTTCGTGCGAAAGGAGGAATCTGCAGAAAATCTAGACCGAATGGAACTGTTTTTTAGAAAGTGTTCGCTGCGATTTTGTATTGGAATATCTTTCACCGAAATTCGTCCTTTGATTTTTATTAGTGCGGGTTCGTGGCTCTGTTTTCCACGGAGAAATCGGATGAACAATGCAGATTTGAGCAATGATTGATAGTAAAAGCTCTGAAAGTTAGACAAACTACTATACATTACTCGTACTTATTGTGAACGGGAAGTAATTACAGAGACCTAAAAGTACAGAAATTAACGTACATGGTCAACTATACTCCCAGAAAGGCTACAAGCACTTATAAAGAACAGAGCATTTTCTTTCTTTTTTTCTGTTGCGGGGGTGGTTCTTTTTCTCTCTTTTTTTCTCTGGATACTTATTCTTCTCATGTTCCTAACCGACTGATGCGATTATTCTTTCATTTCAAACTTTTGAATTTTAGCGCCGCTGCTTGTCTCTTTTCAACCCACGATTTTACAACTGGCACATTGAAATTGGAGCATTTCTGATTCCACTTGTAATTGCATGGTCAGTTGAGTTCCTGTTGAATATCATCTCTTAACTTCCAAAACCTGTTCGCAGCTTATGAGCTATTTGTTCCACGTCTCCTGAATTTTGGACATGATATTCATATCACCGATACACGAGACTAAAGACATATACGCCGAGTTGCGCCTTCTGTTCCATGATGCTCCCCAAATTACTTTGACCAAGGATATTGTCTTTGTTCCGTAGGACGTGTTCTCTTCGGTCCTCTATTCGTATAGCCTCTTATGTATGAGACTCAATCATCCACTTCAATGACTTCATGATCGAGTATATGGCTACGGGTCTGGCTCGTACTTTCTCAGCATCGAACATGGAACACGTTATGCACTTGAGACAAATTTGGTGGCAATGCAAGACGATACACTAATGTTCCAATCCTTTTCAAGATCTCGAATGGGCTTACAAATCTTTGGCTTAACTTTCCCTTTTTCCCAAATCGAGATAGACCTTTTCTTGGCGACGCCTTCAAAAATACGTGATCTCCCACTTGAAATTCCATGGCCTAACGTCGCCTGTCTGCATAGCTTTTCTAGGGATATATTTTTGAATAGAAATAAGAAAAAAAAAAAATTACTTTTTTGTTCCCAAAAATAAAATTAGAAATAAGGCCATTTTAGAGAATAATCTTAGCATAACCCAACCCAACCCACATACACCCAAGTTGTCGAGCCTAGTTCCAGCCGGTTTCTCTTCGGGGTTTTTTTTAGACCATTTATACTTTTTTGCTTGCTTAGAATACTTGTCATCAAATATGTCAAGATAATCAAAATAATCGATTAATTTCTTCATTACGATTTTTCTTTCAAAAACTTCAGATACATTTTACAGAAGACGCATCGAAAAATTCATATACACCATGAAAGAATTGACACAACGAAACAACACTTAAATTTCATATTCGAATGCTTTGTATATACGTAGATGATTTGTTTAACACTTGAAGTTTATATAGGTCCATTTTTTGTTTGTTTGTCGAAGGTCGGTGTGGTGGGGGGGTCGATGAGGAGGCGGAGTTATACATTATCAATTTTTGGATTGTATTTTTTAAGTACTATTTTTGATTAATTATAATTCTTTTAGAATCTGGGATCGGATGAGAAGGAAGATGGAGAAGGAGTGAAAAAAAAAGAGGGAAAAAAAATCGACTCGACCGGCCCTACTCGACTCGAACCACCGAATTGCCCAAATCATGTACTCATTAATCAGCCTGACTCGATTGAACAAAAAGAAAAACTCTAAAATTTTCGAGTCTAAATTGAGACGGCTTCGGTATTTTTGGTACCCCTTACTAACTATTATCTTGAATTTTCTATGGCCATCTTAGAGTATCTTGAATTTTTATTCCGAAAATGAAAATCTTGTATAGTTAACCAAACGCATTCCTTCTGCTCAGAAAATTCGTTCGGAGAATAGAATAGAAAAAACTATCTTTGAACACAAATTGGTTATGGGAATGAAATGTTACCAACGCAATTTTTATAAACGGATTGTGAGCACGTTCCACGATTATGTGGGATGACCCAACAATTCACAACTGGACGAAAACGTATTCATTGCATGGACCGAGCAAAACACTTGTAGCTTGAGCCATATACGCTGTTGAATACGAATATGTGATGAATCCCACCATGAATATGGTGCAAAATGCATGAGACTGCGTGCTTTCGGAGAGCGTGGTAAATACTTGCACATGGATTTCCAGAAGAAATTTCAACACAAGGGTTCCCACCACTAAATGCGGCCCCCGACTTGTTGATTTAATTTGTAATTAATTTAATGATACCCCTATGTTCTAGCCTCTAGGCCACCCTAGTTTTCCCACATTGTAACAGATATCAAATACAACCCAAGATTTTCCAACCTATGTTCTAGGCGCCCATATTTTTCCTTTACCAGCCGACCCACGCCTGTTTGCCTAAAAAAAGGTACAGGGAAAAAAAAGAAAATATGAAGAATTACTTAAAAAATAATATAAGATGTCGGCATCCAAAATCAGCCGGTACCACTAAGATGGTTAGAATCCTGTTCATAACTTGGGCCAAACTTGATTGTATGGACTAAACTGGTACCGATGTGAAAAATTTTAGGATTAAATTATTCGAATTGAAAAATTTATGATTGAAATTGATATCGATATAATAGCATAATTTTTTCGGGTATTTTTTCCTTCTATATTTCGAACCACTAGTTTAGATCATTAACTGACAAGGATGACTTGATTTTGAGAGACGAAGAAGGTAAACTAGTCGGGGGCGTGAATGTTCACCCATGATTCCACCCAAGGGCAGTTGTACTCCCAATTAAAAGGGCTAACTTAATCTTTAGTTTAATCATGGTTTTCAAGCATTCGTACTCGTCACACGTTCCTTCACCACTAAATAAAGGTAATTTTGGAAGTCAATCACTTTGTGCATGAAGTCAAACAACCCCCCGCTCAAATATAACCAGAGAAAAAGCGATATCAGCATGTGGCGACGGCTTCCTTTATTGAGAGCATCATTACTCTTTGATCAGTAAGGCTTATCGATTAATTAATTAATGATTAATCAGCCTCTCAAAAATGAATCTCTAAAATTTGGAGATGTAATGCTCCTAAATACTTCCGGCCTCGTTCCCGAGTCCCGGAGAGCAAAGAAGTGAGGTTGAGGTGGTCGCATCATCCGCGAAAGAAGAACAATCCAATGGAAGTTTGCAATGGAATCAAGATCCGTCTTCCTTTTGAAGAAAATACCGAGATGCATATGTGATTGTGTTATAAAGTCTTACATTATAGAATTGACGTGCTGTGAATCAGTCAATATATTATAATTGGCTCATAGTTTATTGACTTAAACTTTTGAATGAAAAATGGGTCCCAAGCGTTAAGATCAGGGATGAAGGTGGGCGTGCCTACCTTCCAATACTAAGCTCAAAGTGATGGAGAGGTTTTCGAGTTTCACATGTGAGTTGTGTTAGAAAATATCACATTAAGGAATTGATGTGGCATGAAGCAGTTGATGTATCTTAGCTGGCAACATAATCATTAGCTTAAGTGTAAATATTATGTACACAAGTAGTCCACTATCACGCTTCATGCAAGTCAACACCAACTTCAATTTGAAACTATGACAAGAATTCCATGATCCTCCAATCACAAAGCTACTTAATTGGTTACTTCGACAATGACTGGTATGCTTAGTTTACAATAGGAGGTGTCACAATGCTTCATATTTACACGAGGTGCTGGAATGTTCTAATGGACATCCAAAAAGCAGATTCGGTGGCATGTCTACTGCAAGAAGCCAGTACTGCTTCGACGAATACTAGAAGACATTGCAGAAGTGTAGACTGAACCAACTACCGATAAAAAAAAAATAAAAAAGCTAAAAATTGGAGGAAATATTAAAAATAAAAAAAATAACGAACTTAATAAACTAAAAAAAATAGAAGTCTAAAAATTCAAAGACATGTCCCAAAGGTCCTAAAATTTGTTGCGAAAGTGGAATTGAATCTTGAAACTTACCAAAATTGTAATCATGTCCTAACATTTATCAAATTAATGCAAACGAGTTCCTTCCGTTTATTCCGAAAATGATGATGTTTTTTAAATTTTTCTCTCTCATACTTGGTAATGATGTAGTATGACATGTACGGTTTGGTTCAATCTCGATTTGTAATACAAGTTTTATTTAAATTATATTTTAAAAAAGAAAAATTAACAAAAAAAATTTAAAGTACAAATTCTTTATAAAATAAAATGAAAAGTTAGCTTAAAATTTTAATAAAGAAGGTAAACACGGAACCAGGTAGCTACCGCCGCCCCACCATCACAGGCCCTCTCACCTCCGCGGGCAAGGGTCACCGGCTTAACGAGTTTGCTGCTGCTGACCTGCGAGCTGGTCGTCCATGGAAGAGGAGAGCTCCCATGGAGTGTTATGGAACCAAAACTTGGAGGCCCCGAAAGACCGGCTTCAGCCACTGTTTTCGTTCTCTTCAGCAGTCGTAGTCTTGTCTCCGGAGTCTTCCTCTCCTGGAGAGATGTCGTGAGTCTCTCATCTCGCGCCTCCCTTTTGATTCTCTGCAACTCGTTTTTTCCACTTTTGCCACTAAATGAACGGCATGAACTGTTTTCCGAAACTGTCGTCCAATCATGAAACGAAAGGGGGTGAAAGAATGGTAGCTTTCTAAGAAGGAAAGATGATTTTTTTTTTTCCCCTTGTACTGTGGCATCTCTGCAATTGTCGCAGACCATGAGTTTTCTGGGTTCAGGTTGCTCTGTTATAATTTGTGTTTTATCTCAGTTTGTTATCGTGCGAAAGGAAGGAATCTGCAGAAGCTAGAGCGAATGGAACTGTTTTTAGAAAGTAACTAGAAACAGGGGAGCTTGCCTGTTTCATTATGGCTTGACTTCCTCATGCTAATTCTAGTAATCTACTCTGTTTTCTTGTTCTTCTGCATAACTTTTCCTTCAAATAACAATTAAGATAGAATTACTTTGTCCTTAACGTTTTCTTTCTTGGATATTTCATCTTTTGTCTTAATTTGTCAGCCATAGATATGCTAATGTTACGCGGATGCTGAGATTCCTTTTCGTGGCTTTGTAAATCTCCCATATCGGCTAGTCTCATATCCATGAATTAACCTTGGTGTTCCTTCTCTTATTTTTTTGGTGGTTTGTAGCCTAGTTTACTTTTCCAGGTGCTGCAACTGTCGAAAACTACCACCGACGAGAGCTCTGCCAACCGTCTGTGAAAACCGAGTTCCCGCTTGAGTGTGCGAATGCAACCGTGAAGCAAACATGCCCCTTGGATTATCCCTTGAAACACGAGACTAAGAACATATACGCTGAGGTATGTCCGCGAGTACTTTCGGTGGATCCATGAGGATCTCCGGCCTTGGAAGGCCGCGGGAATCACGAGAGAGATGCTGGAGGGCATCAAGAGTACCGCGCATTTTAGGATAGTGGTTCACAAGGGGAAAGTCTATCTGGACAAGTTCAGGCCTGCATACCAAACCAGAGAAGAGTTCACATTCTGGGGGATCGTGCAGCTGCTGAGGTTGTATCCCGGTAAGTTGCCAGATTTGGAACTGATGTTCCAATGTGAAGACCGACCGGCGATCAAGAAGCAAGATTACCAGGCTCGAACGCCACCAAGATTCCGCCACTGTTTCATTACTGTGGACACCACACAGCGTTCGACATTCCATTCCCCGATTGGTCCTTCTGGGCTTGGTAATGACTCACTCCTTTCGCGTTGCAGCTTCTTTAATTTGCTCATCATAGCGCTGAGAAATGAGAGCATTTTTTTACCAGCTGAACCATCGGCTGTTCGAGCTAAGTTTAGCGCGTGTCTTAGGAGATTCAGAGGGATGAGTGCAGCATAATAAGCTCTAGATGCACAATTTCACTAAATGCATAGTACTCACCACACCAAAATTGGTTCTTTCTCAGCTGTTTAGCCAACGATGATCGAGTCACTATCTAGTTCCGGAGGATATTTGCGAACGCTGGTCCACTGACCAACCTTTTTTTTGCATCTTTAATGCTGTCTCTTTTGGGCAAAGCATCATGTCCAAAGTGGGAAGTGTCTCATACAAGCACGTTTTTGTGTGGTAGGGCTGAAGTCAACATAAAGCCATGGGAAGAGACATTATCAGCCATAAAAGAGAAGGCAGAGATGATGCCATGGAAGGATAGAGAGCCCTATGCTATTGGAAAGGCACCCTACTACTTCTCCAAGCAGGGCTGATCTCCTCAAGTGCAACGACACCAAAAAGATCGATTGGAAAGCTCGCTTGTATGACCAGGTAAGAATGGAAAAAGAGACGCACTTTACGAACTCTTGAAATCGTTAACGAGGCTCGAACTTGTTACCGATCTTTATTTGATCTGGTAGGTGCTGCCTATCGTTACTTTGACTGGATAGTAAGGTACGACCCCAAAATGTGAAACCTGATGTGACTGCGATTTCCTTTTTCAGGATTGGGGTCGCGAAATGGCCGAAGGATTAAGCATTCGAATCTAGAAGATCAATGCACTCATAGGTAAGCCAGTAACTATTCCCTGTTTTAACGAATCCTCTCCTGCTGCTTTCTTTGTAAACGAGTAGCTGGCATTCCAGATCGCGTCACGTGCATAGCCATAGAATGAATTTGCTTGCATGAACTAAACTTGGAGCAGGTATAATATCTACATTGAAGGAATCGCTTGGTCAGTGAGTCAGAAGTACGTTCTGGCATGCGACGCCATGACTTTGCTGATAAGCCGGAGTACTATGATATCTTCTCAAGGGGACTGATCCCCATGGACCATTACTGGCCTATCAGACCTCACAATAAGTGCAGGGACATCAAATTTGCCGTGGAATGGGGAACAAACACCTACGCAGGCGCCAGAGCATCGGAGAGAATGGAGGAGATTCGTCGCTGAGAGTGTGAGAATGAAGTATGTGTACGACTACATGTTCCACTTGCTCAGCGAGTACGCCAAGCTTCTGAAGTTCGAGACGAAGGTGCCTCCGGGGGCAGTCGAGCTGTGCTCGGAAGTGATGGCGTGTCCGTTTAGGCGCTCGATCAGGAAGTTCATGGAGGAGTCCATGGAGATATCCCCCAGCGACACGCTTCCATGCTCATTGCCGCCTCCTTACGAGCTCCTGAACTCCAAGCCTTCCTGAAGAGGAAAGAGGAGGTGGCTAGACAGGTGGAGACATGGGAGTCTCAGCACTGGAAAGATTCGCTGAGAGGCGCTCGTCCTCCTGGTGGTCTCGGATATTTCATCGTTAGATACGAGGTGGGACACGTTAGTTTCAGAATCACTCCGTTTAGATACCCAGAAACTCTCATTTCCGAGGTTGGACATGTTAGCTCAGAATCACTACTTTACATACCTAGAACGATGAACCACAGAAGCGAGCAGCATAACTAAGTTGACCTGTTTTGTAAGTAGATCTCTCTGTAGGTGTACCTCGAAGCCACTACACTTTCTGTTGGGTTAGCCTATGCATGAATGCAGAAGCAGATGATCATCAGGGCTCCCACGTGTGAATAGTTCTTGCAAGCACAGAGTCATCTTCTCCATTAGACTCCAGACCACGCCCAAGAAATTCTTGCTCTTCGTGATAGGGTTACACTCTAAAGTCCTGCATTCATCTTCACAAATTCGAAGGGTTACACTCTAAAGTTCCTGCATTCATCTTTCACAAATTCGAAAGCTTTAGTATCTTATCTTATCTTATCTTATCTTTTTAGTTTAAGATCAGGAAATATTTGCATGAAAGAACAATCCGCCATCTACCACTTTCATGGTTGTGATTTCCTAGTAAAGATACAGGAATCATGGTCGACCACGAGCCGAGGTGGTATAGATGATGGTGGCAATCGTAGCCAGTCGCCGTCGGATTGTATTAGTCCATAGTTGGTACTCCAACGAGTCGATTGTAGGATAAAAGTTGGCACGCAAATTGGTTGCAAAGAGGAAAGGACTTGTGGATACTAGTATCGGTCAGCGATGGTTAAAAATGGCGGGACAGTGCTCTAGGTGTTCCTAGGGGCGGCGCTTTTGATTTACGGGCGGCGGCGATTGCATCTAATGCTCTAGCGATATCGACACTTGTCCATTTTACCCCTAAAGGACGGAAACTATGAAATTCAGGAATTGACTTTTTGTTGCGATAAAGCAACTTTATGATCCTACAATATCGCCACTAACCTATATAGATCGAAGTTCATATGCGAGACCATTTTATTTTCTGCTAATTAAATTTTGATAAAAATCCACAGTCCTGCACCCCTAGAGATCTAGTTACAACTTATCTAGAACTGCAGAAGAGCATTCGGCCATTTCGAAATCACCGAGTTTAATTCTATTCACGGCTGTGATATTTTGTGATGCAAAACTTAGTTTTGAGGGTTACTGTGGCACACGGCGTACCAAATTTGATATTTTACGCGATATGAAAATTCGTTTGGTGTAAATGTGGCGGAGGTGCACCGATTTAACATTCTTGGTGATACTAATCCTTATTTGGTAATGCCCAATTTCATCAAAATTAGAAATAAAAAAAAAAACCCTCCTCCTTTTCAACATAGTCAGGTAAGAAAGCAATAGCATCAGATTTACTCAATCAGGTCAGTATTTTTTTCATCTGCTGTGCATAGGAAGACTTTCATGAATGAACTCATATATATATATATATATATATATATATATATATATATACTACAATATAGTATTGTATGTATGTATGTGTGTGTGTGTTGTGTCTTACTTGCATCTAGTAGCACCGACGTTAATATGTGGACACTTGACATAACATAGCATACTGATATTTCATTTCTCAAAAACGAAGATTTCAACATCGTTGAGATATATTGTAACTATTAACGGTATGTAGTATGTATGTTGTTGACACTTGATTTTTAACCAATTTTAATTTTCATAAATTTTTAGAAAATCCTAAAAAAGTCATAAATTGAAAAATCACTTTGGGACCTCAGCCTAGCCTAGGAAACCAATTTGAGTAAAAATAATTTTCATATTTTTCGTATTTTTTCTGCATTTTATTTTAAAATAATTCATAAAAAATAAATAAATAATAAGAAAATTGCAAATCACGCTTTGGACCTTCAGCCTAGTCTGGAAACCAATTTTGAAGCAAAAAAATAATTTTCCTATTTTTCATATTTTTCCGCATTTTATTATCAAAATTCATAAAAAATCATAAAAAGTGAGAAATTGTAAAATCAACTTTGGTGACCTCAGCCGGAGCATAGGGAACCAATTTTGAACAAAAAATAATTTTCCTTATTTTTTTGCATTTTTTAATATTTTCAGAAATTAGGAAAAATACTAAAAAAATTAATAAAAAATAGCATTCCATTCAAAAAATTACCAAAAAATAGTCAATTTTTTTTAATTTAATTTTCCTTCACTTATGATGAATAAATTTTGAAAAATAAAGTCTGGAGTCTAGGGTTTCTTTTGTTAATTTATTTTTCAGATTATTTAAATAATTCTAGAAATTTCATTTTAGCTTTTTAATTTTCCATTTTTACATTTTTAGAGTCGTGTCTTCCTTCTCTATTTTCAAAATTTAATCAGAGCCCAAAAGCCCTCAGATTATCCAATTTCGCTAAAAAGGACCAAATGCAATTTTTGATTTTTCAATTAGCCCCTAAAATCACTAAAACATGAATTAAAAATTTCTAGGGACTGATTGAAAATAGGGCGACGTCACCCCCTAGATTTTGGCCTTCTGAATCCAATGTGGCAACAATTTTTCCGAAAGAGGCCATTAAGACTTTGGATTTTGCAAATTAGTCCTCGGGTCAAAATTAGAAATTGGGTTTTTTTACGCCAATTCTTAGGAAAATTGGCATGAAATTCATTTTTCTAATGTATTTCATGTCATAAAATTCAATTTTGGATTTAATTTGGAAAATTTTGAGTCTAGACTAGGTAATTTGGAGAGAATAGGCAATTCGGGCAGTCGGGTCGAGCTAGATCTGACCCGACCCGACCCGACCCGGATTGCCATCGTCTTCCCCAAGTGAGAACTTGCGCAGAGACGAGGAGAAATTTGAACTTGATTTCGAGCGATTCTTGCGCGAAGAAATTGGGAAATTTGGGCATGATCTGAGAGTTGGTTCGGCGAGAATCAAACGGGAGATTCAGGGGATTCCGTTGGAGCTTCTGTTAGCGAAAATTCTCGGTATAAAGAGAAGACAAGTGCTCTCTGTTTCAGGGGGGTCGGACGCCATTGAAGCTGGAACAAAAGCTGGAACCAGACCTTGTTCTGATTCCTCTGGCGATTTGAAGCGCTTAGTCACTTCCAGAAGCCTTCGACGGCTGCGAGGAGCATCCGGGTCGTCGTCGTTTGAGATTTCACTGTGAAATCAGGTAAACCCCATTGTCGAGCACTCAGAGCTCCTTCATGGCGGAACTCAATCTAGGCACTCTAGCTTCATGATTTTTTGATCCAATGCAATCCTACTCATTCCTAGTTCCCTCCTGCTTCCATTTTCTACTTTTATTGCATGAAACCCCTCGTCGGCCACCGAAATATCCTCGGCCTGTGTTGAGCCTGCGAGCTCGTTTCACGCCAAACCGAGCCTAACTGGACACCAGGTAAGCTTCTCCAGGTTCCCATGTTTCCGTCGATGGTTTTTATGAGCTATTTGGTGCTAGATGCAACTAGGATGGATTGTCGCCGGAGTAACGCTTGCCGGAACTGAAATGGTGATCTCAGGTTATCTTCCTTAGTCTAAAAGTCGCGTATATGTATGTTAGAAAAGGGGAGATTGCATTCGGGCAAGTCAGGTGTTTTGGCGACGATTTGGTCATTTCAGGCCGTCGGTGAGATTTCGGCGAAGCCGCCGGAGACCGGAGGAGTTCCGTCGTCTCCTTCGGTGGGACGTCGACCGGTCACGAAAGTTGACCAGGTCCCGTCCACGTGGGCGCGACGTGCACCGCGTGGCAGCCACGTCGGCTTGTCCCATCATTTATAAAAGCTAATACTTGATCAACGGACGAAAATAAGCCAGGTGTCGACATCATGAATTTTCTGAGGATAAAAACGTTATTCAAATTCTTTAATCTTTCTGAAAAATAAAAATGATGGACGGATCATGATTTAGTGATGAAATTTGATCTGGGCCGTCGTTTTGTATGGAGACGAGAGGTGGATTAGAGGCACGTGGCGTGTTCGTGACCGTTAGATTCAAGTTGGGCGAGAAAACTAAATAAAATAAATAAGAATAAAATTCCAAAAATCGAAAATTCAAAAATAAATAAAATCGAGAATTCAAAAATAAATCCTAAACTAACGTCCGTTTTGGATCGGGTTGATCTCGTTTGGGCCTGCGGGCCGGGTCTCGGATGGGTCGGGTCGATCCGACCCGATCCGATTCGAAAATTAGAAATAATAAAAAACAATATAAACGAATAAACACTAAAAAAATAAAAAAATAAAAACAAATAAAAAAATATAAAGAATTCAAAATAAAATAAATTTCTAAAAAATCTGTAAATTAGAAAAATCCGGAAAATATAGGAAAATACATAGAAAATATAAATAAGAAGATAATAAATAAAAATCAATAGAAAAATCATAAAAAAAATTCGTAGAAATCTTAAAAAATTTTTAGAAAAATTGTTATAACATAAAAAAATGTTTTTGAAAAATTAGGAAAAATATTATAATTAAAAATGAAAATTTCAAAAATATAAAAATATTCTAAAATAGGAAATTCCCAGAAAGTCTTGAAAATCCCTAAAAATAAAAAAATTCAGATAACATAGAAAATATTCTAAAAAAATAATAATAGGAAAAACCCCAAAAATCATAGGAAAATCCTCAAAAAAAAAATTCCGAAAAAATGTCCAAAATAGGGACAATCCTTAGAAAATTCTTAGAAAGTCTCAAAAATTCAAAAAATTCAAAAAATTCAGAAAAATCAGAGAAATTCCTAAAATCGTGAAAGTTAGGAAAAAACCACATTCAATTGGTTTGACCTAATTTCACATTTTTGATTCCCGAGCTTTCCAAAATGATCATTTTGCCCCCTCTGGGTCATCTTATCCGAACCATTTCCAGATCGCCCCGAACCATCCTGGACTAAATTGACCGCATTTTTCCTAGAATTTTAAGACTCCCTTTATTTTTATTGACTGATTTCGACGTTGATTTCCCTGGTTGGCGCATTTATTTTATATTATGATTTGATAGGATAGATACTCCTATTTCGCATGAACCCATTATAACTGTTCAGAGCCTCTTACCAATCTCGCCTGCATAAACGCTTTAGATTAGGAAAACCATTCACTTAGGTACCGAAAGGGCGTCAACGTTGCGGGTTTGACGTAACTAAGTCCCCGAACCAATTTCTCTGGTCTTATTCGCAGATCGAACGATCTCTCCCAATCGGTTCGATAGGGTTTCCAATCATAACCCTCCATACATGATTGGTGGCGACCTCCGATGGCATGCACACCATTCACATGTCACCACCCGACCACACCAGGTCGATCTCGATTTAATTTTTCCTGACTCGATTTGGTATGGGGTCTGGGAGGGCCCGAGCTAAGCCGGATGCTCAAAATGGGCCCAGGCAATCATTAGCACCCGCGGGACCCGAAATCTCGGGAGAGGCTCCGACATTTGTGTGTGGGTGTGTGTGTGTTTGTGTGTGTGTGTGTGTGTTGTGTGTGTGTGTGTGTGTGTTGTGGTGTTGTGTGTGTGTGTGTGTGTGTGTGTTGTGTGTGTGTGTGTGTGAGCATGAGTTTCTTCTTTTTTTGTTAGATATTTACGATATGTTTTCTTGCATTGGTTTGTAAATTAATTTTGGATGACTGAGTATGTACTTAAGTATTTATATTATTGCTAGATTTACATTTTGGCCCATATTGTCGCGACCTAAAAATTCCGTGAAATTCAAGGATTAACAGCTATCCAAGTTTAATCAAAATTACTAACATAATTCGGACTCTCCATCGTCCTACCTATCGCAACTCTTGTTTCAGTATGTAAATATGCGAAGATTTTCCAATAGGAGTCGTTGTCGGCGACCCGTTCCAGATTTCCTGATCCCGAGGGAGCTAATGGATTAACTAACAGGCCCATTGGATATTTTTGGGCTCAGAGCTCGGGCCCTCCCCATGGCCCATACCAAATTGCGTCAGGTATCGAGATCGACCTTTGGTGTGGCTCGGGTGACATGTGAATAGTGCGCATGGCCATCGGAGTCGCAACCGATCTTTATTGGAGGGTATGATTGGAACCTATCGACGATTGGGAGAGATCGTTCGAGTCCTAACGAAAAACCAGAA
>JAGVVM010002092.1:0-46845 GCA_019149425.1 Psidium friedrichsthalianum
TGGGGGTTGGGTGGGACACAATGCAGTTACGGTGTACCAGTTTGGGTTTTTCTCTCTATGTCTGTCATAGGTGTACCGACTGGGGATTTTTCGTGATATTAACCCAATTTGACGAAAACTAATGGAGGGTAAATTTGTTGTAAGTGTTTCTCGTAGTCAAAAAATTAACTTGAGGTAAATTTGTCACATGTGTATCAATTTAAGTTTTTTCATGATATTAAGCCAATAAATAAGCCGAGCTTTCCACTTCTCTCTAATAGACAGAAAAAATTTGAGTGGGGAAACGCTTGTTTATATAATATGCTTATCAGCGTCCGTCAGTGCTCAACAGCATCATATTAGTCTTTTTGCTAATTTCCTTTGGGTTCTAATGCTGTCACGTATCCCACTGACATGCATACTTAGTTTAAGGGTATGGGTCATCCACAATCAACTTGAGCTGTGCCAAAAAAACAGAAAGTAAGGCAACTGAAAAGGTTTCTGTCTGCACTTAAAAGAACTCATCATCCTCTTTTCTTCTTCCTTTCCTTCAAGATTTTGGGGAAGCTTTCCATCGCGATTGACTTGGTTGTTGCATAGTTTTGTTGCCCAAGGATTGCTTCCCCTCGGCTTTACATGTTCTATTGGTCGACGAAGAAATGATTTGTTGTGTAAGGGAGCGTCTGTTAACATCAACGAATTCAGGACTCCGTCGGTCGTTTCGGACATAGAGGTGGTTCAGCAATCATAATCCTGATCTGCTCCGTTACTTTGATCATGAGGCTCCAGTGTTCAAGTTGAGTCTACTTGGGGAAAGATGGTCTGCCTCAAGATTGTTCATATGATTTCAGGATAGGAAAAACTAATCTCAGCTTCCTCTTTCCTTTTCTCTTTCAACAGAAAGGAGGAGAGGGGGCCCTTGGAGTTCTATAACAAACTTCACTTTGAAGGAAAGGATTAGTTTATTCTTCTGTGGCTTTTTCATTGCGGTCATCATTCTTGAGAGCTTTTAACGATTTCCGTGTGTGAATGTCTTTGCGACGGTCTAACTTCAAAATATCAGCATCTTTTTCTGCTTAACTAGAATGGCTAAAGTATACTACAATTGTTAAAATTTGTGTACGAACTCACTTTAGTGCCAAAACTTTCAAAATGATCACATAATGTCAAATTTTTTGAAAATGCTCACTTCAGTTTTGAAAGTTTTGACACAAATTTTGATATCTGTGGTGTACTTAAGCCGAACATGACTCTCCATCAGCCATTAGTGTCTCTACTCTAAAAGCAGTACATTTTCAGGACTTTGGCCGATACTTCCTCACAACTTGTGTTTGCTATTGCAAAGTTAGGCCTGTCCTTATTCTTTTGAGATCTTTGACTCAACAAGGGAAAAACCCCAAGAAAGACAAAAAAGACAGACAGACAAAAGGGAGAAGCAGAGAATACACAACTCCACACGGATAACGTGTATCGGGGTCGTCAACTTATGACCCGATTACGAGGGTGAGTTTATTCGTAATCTAGAAGGGTCTATGCTTATTACATCACCCGCACTAACGGCGTTTCGAATCCTCTGTACCACCCGGTATTCATAATCCTGCCTGCTATGCGCACCGAGCCGCTTAGGGCGCTATCACTATTACGAAAGGCCGGAATAGCAGGTCGAGGGAAGGGGGGACGGCGCACCCCCCGAGCGGGCGCTCGGGGACCCAAACCCCCCCCCCCCCCTTCCTTCTCTTCCCTCTCTCGCTCCCCCTCCTCAATTACAGGCCTAACTTTGCAATAGCAACACACAGTTGTGAGGAAGTATCGGCCAAAGTCCTGAAAATGTACTGCTTTTAGAGTAGAGACACTAATGGCTGATGGAGAGTCATTGTTCGGCTTAAGTACACCACAGATATCAAAATTTGTGTCAAAACTTTCAAAACTGAAGTGAGCATTTTCAAAAAATTTGACACTTATGTGATCATTTTGAAAGTTTTGGCACTAAAGTGAGTGTCGTACACAAATTTTAACAATTGTAGTATACTTTAGCCATTCTAGTTAAGCAGAAAAAGATGCTGATATTTTGAAGTTAGACCGTCGCAAAGACATTCACACCGGAAATCGTTAAAAGCTCTCAAGAATGATGACCGCAATGAAAAAGCCACAGAAGTAAACTAATCCTTTCCTTCAAAGTGAAGTTTGTTATAGAACTCCAAGGGCCCCCTCTCCTCCTTTCTGTTGAAAGAGAAAAGAAAGAGGAAGCTGAGATTAGTTTTTCCTATCCTGAAATCATATGAACAATCTTGAGGCAGACCATCTTTCCCCAAGTAGACTCAACTTGAACACTGGAGCCTCATGATCAAAGTAACGGAGCAGATCAGGATTATGATTGCTGAACCACCTCTATGTCCGAAACGACCGACGGAGTCCTGAATTCGTTGATGTTAACAGACGCTCCCTTACACAACCAAATCATTTCTTCGTCGACCAATAGAACATGTAAAGCCGAGGGGAAGCAATCCTTGGCAACAAAACTATGCAACAACCAAGTCAATCGCGATGGAAAGCTTCCCCAAATCTTGAAGGAAAGGAAGAAGAAAAGAGGATGATGAGTTCTTTTAAGTGCAGACAGAAACCTTTTCAGTTGCCTTACTTTCTGTTTTTTTGGCACAGCTCAAGTTGATTGTGGATGACCCATACCCTTAAACTAAGTATGCATGTCAGTGGGATACGTGACAGCATTAGAACCCAAAGGAAATTAGCAAAAAGACTAATATGATGCTGTTGAGCACTGACGGACGCTGATAAGCATATTATAAACAAGCGTTTCCCCACTCAAATTTTTTCTGTCTATTAGAGAGAAGTGGAAAGCTCGGCTTTATTTATTGGCTTAATATCATGAAAAAACTTAAATTGATACACATGTGACAAATTTACCTCAAGTTAATTTTTTGACTACGAGAACACTTACAACAAATTTACCCTCCATTAGTTTTCGTCAAATTGGGTTAATATCACGAAAAATCCCAAGTCGGTACACCTATGACAGACATAGGAGAAAAACCCCAAACTGGTACACCTGTAACCTGCCATGTGTCATCCAACTCAGCAATTTGATTGTAAAATTCAATAAAAAATAACATATGGTAAATTTGTCATAGGTGTACCGACTTAGATTTTTGGTGTTTGAAAAATTAATTTGAGATAAATTCATCATAGGTGTCCTTATGTAAATTGTCACTTTCTTTATGGGAAGAATCATCCTGATCCTTCATTAACCAGTGAAGATGCAGTTAACCTCATTATTCTCCTGCTATTAGTTAGGAGATTGGTCATTTTACTGCCATATAACTTCCACAAGAGTTCAACTTTATTTTGCTGATTACACCCACAAACACACTCACTATCAGGCACGTGACACGGTCTGATTGTTCTGTGTTCCTCATACAATGCGGTGGATCAAACAACTTCGGTTCCTGGGTCCTCTCAGACTCGTATAATTTTGAAGTGGTACTTGTTGGTGTTAGCATAGTAAATGAGCGATGCATAGGATAAGAGGCAATTGGGTTAGTAGGAGTGGTGTCAGGACAGTTTGTGCTAGGAGTTATAGGATTAGATAGAATACATCCCTCAGGAGCTCTGAAGGCGGGACTGGCCTCCTGTGTACAAACTAGTTGGGAGCTAGTACGACTCTCCTGATGAGGCTATAGTAAGCCAAAATCAATTGTTGTGCCTAAAGTAATCTACCCTTGCTCGATACAAAAGATACCCGAGTTAAGTTGAGTATGATATGATTGATTCGAAAAAGACATTCGTCTGAGTGTTCTAAGGAACAACAAGAGAAATGCAGTTGGCCTGGCGTGAACGACTCACCAGGCATCGCACAAGCTGGTCCATGGCTAGAAAAAATGTTGACTCATGATAAATAGTATCAAAGCAAGATCCCTCCAGTGGATGCGTGAGTTAGAAAATCTGTGGTGTAATTAGTCCTACGAGTGCAGAGAGTGAATCGCTGAAGCTAAAAAAAAAAATGGCTCGGACAAAGTGTGGACTTGCTTTTGGGATGTCAATGGGGGCACAACAAAAAATTGATTCATCACTAAAATGGGATAACATTCCTGGATCAATTGGGCAAATCTTAAGATGGATCCTGTATCTTGCTTTAAATAGGGAAAAACCCTCCATTAGTTAGTTAATACAAAAAAAATGTCTATTAGGGGAAAAAAAAGTGTCGCTAGGTTAGTGCCATTGGCCAAAATGCCACACTTTGAAAGCGTCGGTGACCAATAAAACGGTGCTACTAGGTAAGCGTAGTTGGCCAAAATGCTACACTTGAAGTGCATGGGTGACGAAAGAAAACCCGAACGGCCTTTAAAAAAAGAAGAAGAAGAAGCTACCAATTGGGACAAACTGTTTTGCTGGGTGTAAGGAAGCGACAGAACAAACCGCAATGAGGTTGTTGCGAAATTGAGTGGGGGAGAATGACACAACCCTATTGTTTATTCCTTGTACGATGTTTATTCCTCGTACAATGCAAGGGATCGAACAACTTGGGTTTCTGAATCCTCTCACGCTTGTATAACCTTGAAGTAGTGCTTGTTGATGTTAACATAGTAACTGAGATATACATAGGGTAATAGGCAACTGAGTCAGTGGGAGTAGTGTCAAGACGGATTGTGCTAGGAGTTCTAAGATTAGATAAAATACATATCTTAGGAGTTCTGAAGACGAGGTTGGCCTCTCATGTACAAACTGATCGGAAGCTAATGCTACTCTCTTGATGAGGTCATGGCAGGCCGAAACTAATTATAATGCCTAAAGTAATTTTTCCTTGCTCGATATAAACAATGCCTAAGCGAAGTTGGGTATAGTATGATCCGATTCAAGAAAGACATTCACTTGAGCGTTCTATGGAACAACAAGAGCAATAAGGTTGGCCTAGCGTGAATGACTCATCAGGTGCCGCACGGGCTATTCCACAGCCAAGAAAAATGCCGACCCATGACATATATGTATAGAGGTCTTCCTAAAATCAAAAGGCAAAAAAAGCCGTGGGAAGAAGAACTACTTTTGTGATGGTTTTTGTTGAAAACATGTCTCGAATTTGAGCCCGAAAAGGAACGTTTCCTAATTGAAGCAAGTTTTCTATTTTAAATAGGTTTCCTAATTGATGATTTCCTATTTTGGATCAAACTCTTGCCTATAAATAAGAAGCAGGAATTCTTTGTGAAAAGTATCAAAGAGGAGCTTCTTCTAGTGAATTACATCCATAGTGTTTGAAGTAATTAAATATTGTAAGTAAGATTTGTGATTCCTTCGTGAAATTGAGAGATTATTTCGTGAGAAATTACAGGGTTAAACATTAGTGGATCATTTGATGTAATAGGGATTGGGAAACATCGAGAGTAGTTGGAATGACTCAAGTGTGGTTTTGGAATCTCTGTTGTATCGCTTGATCTATAGTGAAATTCGTTATTGCTCTCTCTATGAACATAGATCTCTACGACTGAACCACGTAAATCTGATGTCCAATTTATTTTCTTATTCAACTTATTTTATTATTTGATCGTTTACTTCATGCAACAATTGGTATCAAAGTTGGGCTTACTTGAGTTAAAGCAAATCAATGACAACAGAAGAAGATAAAGTGAAAATAAGCAGATTTTATGGGAATGATTTTGATTTCTGGAAGATACAGATTAAAAATTATCTATATAAAATGAAACCGCACTTGCCCTTGTTTGGGAGAAACCAGAGTCGATGAAGCACGTTACTGAAAATTGCTAAATAGACGAGCGATAGGTGTTATTTGGTTAACACTTACTTATAGCATTGCGTTTGATATCGGGAAAGAGAAGAACACTGCGAGTTTGATGAAAGCCCTTTCAGATATATACGAGAAGCCCTCTGTAATCAACAAGGTCTACTTGATGCGGCATCTATTTAACTTACAGATTGACGAAGGTGCATTAGCTGCTAATCATATCAATGAATTCAACAAAATCGTTAATCAATTGAGTTCAATTGAGATTGACTTTGAAGATGAGGATGTGCTTTGATTCTATTATCATCATTGCTTGATAGTTGGAATAATACTATTAGTAATTCCTTCGGGTCAACAAACTTAATGGTTGATGAGATTTGAGATTTAATTCTGAGTGATGATATCCGTAAAAGAGAATCTAGTGAATCTGTATCTATTGCTTTAGTATGTGAAAAAAAAGGAAGAACTAATACTCTTGTTAGTAGAAGTAGTATAAATCCTAATAGATATAATCAGTCTAGGATTGGTGTTGCTATCTATTGGCAAGAGGGGCTATCTTAGAAGGGATTGCTTTAACCAAAAAAAAAAAAAAAGAAGGGTAAGGGAATTAATTTGAGTCCACTGATGATATTGCAGCTGTAGATCATAACAATTCAGATAATGCTAATTATATCTTGTCTATCACTGATGATTTAGCTTTTATTGGACGGATGATGGATTCACTAAAAAAATAGAAATTGGTTTACTACTTATCAATACATGGATAGTAGTAAAATATAGTTGAGGAACAACGCTAAGTGAAATGTTGTGGGTATTGGCGATATTAGAATCAGAATGAATAATGGTATTGTGAGGACATTAACTGGAGTGAGGCATGTTCTAGAGTTGAAAAAGAATCTAATTTCCTTGAGTACCTTGGATTTAGCTGGGTATCAATATTTTTTGGAATGCAAAATTCTAAAAATTATTTGAGGTACCTTGGTAATAATGAAAGAAATGAAGCATGATGGCATGCATGAGCTTCAAGGCAAGAGAGTGATGGATTGTGCCGCAGAGATGTCACATGCATATGTTTGAGAGTCTGAATTTTGGCATATTAGTTTCGAGCGCATTAGCAAGAAAAGTCTGCAAGTTCTAAGTGAAAGAAATTTGTTATATGGTCATATTGTCGCTGAACTAAATATATGTACGTGCTATGATTTAGATCAATGGTGAAAAGTGAAATTTAGTACTATATCAGAGAAACCGCAGAGATTGAAGAATTAATTCGCTTGGATTTTCGCAAACTGTTGCAATTCTTTTAAAGAAAAGTGCCAAATTTATGCTAACAGTTGTTGATGACTATTCGAAGAAGACTTGGATGTTTGTGCAAAGGCAAAAGTTTGATGTTATTATTAGAATTAGGCAATTGAGAGCTTTGATCAGAAAGGAGATAACTAAAATGATCAAATTTATGTGGACTGACAAAAGCACGGAATTTTGCTCAGAGCTATTAATTGAATTCTGCATGAATGAAGGCATGTTGAGATATTGCCTTAGTGCCAATGAACCACAACATGTTGCAAAGTTGATGAACAGGATATTATTAGAAATGGCCTATAAAATGCTCTTTAGTTCTGGTATTGTGACGTCCCCAATATTTTATTGGCCAAGAGACAAGAGAAATCAAGAATTGTGAACCCCCCTCACCCCACTAACGCCTTTCTCTCTCTCATTCTCTCTCTTCTTGGCTTCTTTTGAAATTTTGACCATGCACCATTCCTTAGTAACCCACGTGCCTTTGCCCCATTTTCCTTTGATTTTCTGCTGAACCCCACCAACCCCACTCTTCTTTTTCTCTCTTTCTTTTTCATTTCTGCTGAGTGCCCATTCCAAGAAAGCTGCCCCCGTCACTTCTCTCTTCTTCCTTGTCCACCATTGGACTTGCTCTTGACTTTCTTCCCCTCCACTATTCACGTAAAAAGCTGCTGCAACCGAGCTCTCTTCCTCGTCTTCCTTCTTTATTTTTTCGGTCAGCTGGTTGGGGGAACTGCTCTCTCTCGGTTGGGTTCTCCGAGTGCTCGATCTTGCTACGTTTATCGCCCCAGCTCCCGCTCGTACAGCCAGTCGCTGCTTCTTCTTTTGCTGCGTGCTGCTGCCGCGCCTTCAGCCACCCCTGCTCCAGGCCGTCGTTGTTGCTTGTCCTCGTCGCCGTGAGCCGTCTAGCCCGTCTTCGCCTCACTAGCTTCGCTGTCGTCACTCTCCACCTCGAGCTCAGGGAGCTCGTGGCCTAGCAACCGCTGCACCAAAGTTCAGCCGAGCTCCAGCCCACCTCGCCATCCCCAGCTAGAGCTCGCCGTCCCACAAGCCACTGCTTCGCTCTCAGCCAACCGCCCGTGGCTCGTGCTCGTCCAACCGCGGCTGCCACTGTTGCTCAGCCAAGCTCGTCGTTCAGCCGAGCCACGATTGACTGCCGTCTAGCCAAGAACTCGTTGTGCTCGTTGCGTCGCCGCTCGTCGAAAAAATCGCCTCCGCCAATCGGACTAGCCGACAATGGTGAGTCAGCCTCTAAACCTTGGCTGAGGCATTAATTGCGTTCGGGATTAAATTAGTTAATTAATTATTTTAAGTCTAATTGTGGCCGGTTTAGCTAGGGATTGGGTTTAAGTTAAATGGCCACAATTAAATAAGTTAGACCGAATATCGAGGTGGTTAGTAGCTAGTGGAAAATTAGATTGACTGATTGACTGAATTTGTGATCACGAGCGAGTGATGAACTAGAGTCGAGCGATCGAGAAATTATTTGACTGACTGATTGGTAGTCCGGTAGTCCTTGGTGATTGTTTGTTTAAATAATTAGAATTGTTATGGAATTTCGTGGTCGATTGCTTGTGGTCGAGATTGACATGGGACTGCCCAATAATTGAAGTGACTTATGTTCAACCAAATAATAAATCGATTATCCATGTTCGTTTGGAAAATTGAAAATTGGCTGATTTTTATAATTCAAGAGGGTGGTCACATAAGGGTCATAAAAATCCGTGCCAGTCGTACGGTATTATTATGGTAGTTTCGTGTTGTGTCAATCGTACGAATCTTACGGACTACCGAAAGATACTGTCAGTCGTAGTGCTCTGTCACACCAATCGTGTGCTATTTTCCTAATAGTAACATGTTGTGCCAATCGTACGAATCTTACGGACTATCAAAAGACACTGACAGTCGTAGTGTAAAGTCATACCAGTCGTGTGCTATTTTCCTGATAGTAACGTGTCGTGCCAGTCGTACGAATCTTACGTACTATCAAAAGACATTGCCAATCGTAGTATAAAGTCACACCAGTCGAGTGCAATGAACCTTGTGACCACCAATAAAATGATTTCCAGAGAAGACTTGAATTGGCTGGTACTTTTATAAAAATCTTGGTCGATGTAGAACTTTATTAATTGGGATGCCTGAGCGAATGATTTTCTTATCTGAGCTTAGGTCCTTGACTTACTGAGATTTATTTCTCATTCCGTCGTGGTTACCATTTTTCAGGTCCAAAGTGAAGATGGGGGCGATGGAGTAATAACCCTCTTTTGAAAGTAGATGATTAGCTAACCCTTTCTGACCTACCTATCTTTTTGCTGGTTTTAGGGAGCTACCTCGAAAATGGGTTATATTTATGTTGTTTAGCTCCATAGGGTTAGTGATCCTCTGCTTATTGTTGTATTAAAAATATCTGGCTGAATTATTAGAGTATCTTGCTTTTCTATCCTTGCTTGTTAATTGTTTGGGAGTTTTAAAACGTTTCCACATGCATAAGAAATTTTAGTATGGTTGTTAGCGTGCCTGGGACGCTATTTTTTCCAACCTGAGGCGTTTTAGTAGGGATGGCTCGTGCCCGAGGATCGGGGCGTGACAGGTATGGTTAGGAGATTTGGGTACCTCAATTTAATATTTGTACTTGTTATTGTTAGAAAGATATCTTAGAATAATTATAATTCGTATATAATTCTATTGAGTATATCTAAGTAAGTATATATATATATATATATATATATATATATTAAATAATAAGTGCAACGAATGGATAATTAAATAAATGAGACTTAGATGCGATTAATATAGCGACCACCTTATGATCCCCATCGACTGCGATTCGATGTCAAACTCACAAAGAAGTGTGATCAAATAACATTGCTAATTATTTTATTATTAGAATATTTGATTGTTGGTAGTTAGTAATGGTAAGCTCGATAGAGGGACAAGAAAGTGCATGTTCTTAGGCTATGCACAAAGTGATCAGAATTATTAATTGTGGAGCCGGAAATTAAATTCACCTGTTATTAGCATAGAAGTTATAGTTGACAAGTCTCCAACACTTTGGTTAGGAGTGATTATAGCAGTATTCATACGGATCTGAATAATGTTCAGCTTGAGGTAAAGTAGGAACTAGAAACTCCTGAGTTAGCAAATATTAACGTGGTAATTGACACAAATAGTGCTTATAGCGAGGTGGAACCTATAAAGCCAACCATTGCTATAATTGTTGAATTTGATAAGATGCGTATTCGGTCTCCTAAAAGATATGGATACAATGGTGGTTTTGTTTTATTTGTGGTAAATGAGGTTGTGTTAAAAAGTCTTTGTAGAGCAGTTAAAGGTATATGTGCATGAGGCCTTTGGTTATGGTGACGTTTAAGCGCAGCTTGGACTTGGAAGATACCTGTGGTGGTTGAGCCCACTGGGGTTATGGGAGGCTAGAAATAAAGTTCAGAATTATTAGTGCAGCGATTAACGTCAAGTTAAGGTAGAGATTGTTAAAAATATGTTTAGAACTTGAGCCCGTAAAGGAAAGTTTCTTAATTCAAGTAGGTTTCATAATTGATGATTTTCTAGTTGAAGAAGATTTCCTATTTTGGATCCAACCCTTGCCTATAAAGAAGAAGGGAGGTTCTTTGTGAAGAGTATCAAAGATGAGCTTTTGTTTGTGAATTATATTCCTAGTGTTTGAAGCCAATTAAATCAGACAAGTAAGATTTATGAATTTCTTCATGAAATTGAGAGATTATTTCGTAAGGAATTGCAAGGCTAAATACTGGATTATTTGATGTAATGGGGATTGAAAAACACCAAGAATTGTTGAATAACTTGCGTGTTGTTTTATAATCTATATTATATCACTTGACCTATAGTGAAATTCCTTTTTGCTCTCCTCATGAATATAGATCTCTACGTCCAAATCACGTAAATCTAGTATCCAATTTATTTTTTATTTTATCTATTTTATTGTTTGATCACTTGCTTTATGTAACGGTTTCACGATTGAGTTCTTTAATGGATGATAAAAACTTCATGAAAAGCTTCGTCCAAGGGAGCATACATATAGTGACTGGCAAACTCCAAGCTCCGCATCCTTCCTTATTGCATAACGCTTCTAATAATCGACCAAATCCGTCCCGCTTCCAAGGACCCGATACTAGCTCATCGTCCTGTTCGGGCTTGGCGGGACGTGTACCCAATTATCCCTGTGGCCCTTCCATCTACAGGTTGCGGTTTCTGCATGAGGAGAATGTTCCCTGTTACATAAGAATAGAGCTTACAGAGACGATGTTCGTCTCCCACGAAATACTTGGCAGAGTTGGAGCTACAACGAGTACCGACATGTTCCGAAGGCACCACAGGAGTTACAATATGAACTTCACCCACATCATATTGTTAGTTTGTTCTCTCAGCACACAGCAGAAAGTTACAGATCCAACTTCCATAATTCATTCGAAATGGGTAAAGAAGTGATCGACTCAGGACAAATGGTTCTCATTTAGAATTTAGAAGAGCGGTTCGGCAAGTGCGAAAGTCAATAACCCGGGGTTAGCTTGAACTAACCAGACATAAAATGTGCGGACTGGAAGATACAACTCAGAATACTTTCAGCTCTGAATTTTCAGACAAGGCAGCTCGTTTCTGTCTCCTCAGAGATTCTACGAACAAGCGAACAAGCATACAAAATTCCCCGACATCCGCGGCATAATCAGCACGCTCATACTATTATGAGCTATCTTAATGAACTGCACGACAGTGCACAATATCTCCCTAGGTTTTCAGGAGGCATGGCTCTCAAAGTGGCGTGACATCGATAACCACAAATTGGCTACACGAGGAAAATGAAAAAATTTGATGTTGCATCAAGTAAGCCAAAAGGTAAAGACTTATGGATGTCGATGAAGTCAGGAAACAATTTTCTTCCAACAAAAGTAAGACTAGTTGACTATCCATGCCACCACGGTTACAAAGTATCATTGATACTTTAAACTTACACACGAGACCCGAAAATATGCATCTCGTGTGCATTGTCTCTCACACATGATCTCGAGTAACAAAGTGATCTATTTCTCATGTGGTAGGGCAGAAACAGTACAACAGAAACCCACCTCTTAAGTTTAAGAAGAAACAAACGGAAACAGGAATAGAGATTGATGATTCAAATGCATGATAAAGATCAACAGCCAGCCAAGCAATGACCACAGACTTGATACGTGAAATAATCAGTCGTGCAGTCAAAATAACATTAGCTGATAAGGGAAAGCCCAGCAAAATTTGTCCTTCTTTTTGCGCTAGATCTTGCAGTGTCTTTGCCTGAGGGGCAGCTTCTAAAAGGTGCACCGGCACATCACTTTCTTTTCACCACTTGCCAGATAAGAAGAATGCCGAACTTCAAATTAGACAACTGATTGATCTGATGTTATGGAGAATCAATCTCTGGAGCAATAGTGCATGACAAATACATGAATAAAGCATGCTGCACAAATCAGACTTTCGATCACTTCTTCATGTTCATCATGGTTGCTCCCAACACTACAAAGCCACCAAGCAGTGCACAGTCCTGTCTAAAGAGCATATATTCTATCGACCTCTGAGTTAGAGAAGTCCGAGTGAAGCCACGAAGTGGACCCACTTCTCCCGGCAGACTTCACCTTCTTCCTCATCAACCTGTTCCTCTTTGACTTCACGACATAGTATGTCATCGTACCGAGCACCCCAGCCATAATAACTCCGCCAACAGCCGTAACAAGGTCCGCAGCCCACGCGTGCCGCTTACCAACAACAATGTAGGAGGCAGCCATAAAACCTACTGAAGTGCACACAGAAGCCAACCACATCAACTTGTTAATAATTTCCACAACTCGCCTCTCTGCTTTCGTTTCACCCCTAACCAAAGTAATTTGGACCACGACAACAGCCAAAGATGTAAACAGAGCAATGGCATTGAAAATGAAGAATATTTTGAAAGAAATGGTGGACACCACCACAGCCATCCCATTATTATCGTCTCCACCAGGAACCGTAAATATAGCTGCAAAGGCAACTGTTGCAAATAGCACAGCCACCACAGTCACAGAGTTGGTGGCATTGTTGATCCCTCTCACGATGGAGCTTCCTGAGCTCTTTAGATATGTTATGAACATTTTTATTGGTTCTTTTGGTTTGCTCGAGCTGTGTGTGGACATCTTTCTTGATTTCGGTCACAGTTTTCCTCAGTTCGTCTCTTGGTTGGTTTAGCTCATTAGCTCTAAGCGCACCTCGACGTCTAAGGCAATCTTTTATCTCAGAGGAATCTTCAGACAGGGGAAGTCCTTCAGCTATATCTAGAGGTGTTTTGTGTTCTCTAGTCAGTGCATTGACATTTGTATCTGGAAGCATTAATAACTCATTCACAATCTGCAAAAGAAAGGTGAAGATCCTTGTTAGAACGAATGAAGTGTTGGGGGAGAGAGAGAGAGCATGCAACAAGACAGGGCAGGGCAGGCAATAGAAGCAGTACATTAGGCACTAACACATAATAAGTAGCATTTGACAACCTTTCACCTAGCAACATGCGGATAGCCAAAGCTCCAAGAAAAAGACAGCATTTGTATCAAATTATGCAATTGATAAACCATCTGCACACGCCATGGAAGAGACACTCAATATATAGTTATTACTGAACAAAATGACGCCTTTGACAAACTTTGCTCCACTTCAATAGAGAGGTAGGGATTTCAGGAAAAAGATACCACTCATGCAAGAGAATTTTTAAACCCAGATGGTAGCATGATGGTTTTAAGGAATTTATCCAACAATAAAGAACATATATCCACTAACTATTAACTGTGTCTTCAGAGTTCTTTACAAAAAATGTACCTCTGCTCTCTTTTTCCTGGTTGCCACATGCAACGCCGTGTGGCCAATTTATCGGGAAGCATCACTATAGCAGCATCTGCCTCAAGAAGTAATCTCACAACCTCACAGCTTTGACCTTTCACAGCCATGTGCAGTGCTGTCTGCCCTTTCTTGTCTGTCCTCCGTGCCAACTGGGGATCTTTGTCCAATAAAGCTTTCACAATATCAACATGACCCTGCCGAGCACTAAATGTAGGGCATTTTTTCCGTTGGTTCTAGTATTTCTATCAAGCTGCAATCTTTTGCAAGAAGTTCGTTCCAACTGCTGTATGTCCCCTTGTAGCAGCAGAACTCAAAGGTGTTGAATTAGAGGGCCCAAGTGTCTTGGCTTAATCCAGGTTCATGATCCAAAAGCACTTGCACAATGGCTGCAAGGAAAAACTAGCATGAGACTACTGGAGATACTTGACAATCATGTGATGGGATAAGTGGTATTGGAACTAGAAAGACACTTGGCAAGTCTTGAAAGGAAGTAGTATTCGAAATCAACATTAAGTATCAAGGATGATAGCCCATGGGAAGAAAAAGTCCACGTTTGACTCCAGGGTTATTTGGTCCATATGTATCAACCACATGTAGGTGAAGAGTTAGTGAAAGTTGGCTAAGTTGCACCACACTGCAAGATAACGCTGCCTTTGCGATTAAAGAACAAGTATTAGGTAGCACAGCGGATTTCCTAGCAAAGAAAAAGTTCGATGCTTGATTCTGCAACATGTATATCTTGAAATCACTTCAAAAGTACCTTCTTCTCTTTCGTGGATTATTGAAAAAAATCTAATGGTACACCAAGATCTTGAACACAAATTTCTTGCTCTGTAGATTTAATTAAGCTTTTGAAACAAAAGCTCCGATCTCAGAAAGAAATTGATGAGCTCGTAGAAAGGCTTACCATGGTGCCCTTGACTCGCAGCTGTATGCAATGGGTCAAACCCAGACCTATTCTTCTTCATAACACAATCCTTATTCGAATACTTCAACAACTCCTTGACCACATCAAGGTGCCCTTTCTCCGCAGCGGTATACAAAGGTGTCTCTCCCATTCATTTACTTCATTGACCACTGCAGCCCTCACCTCCGCAACCTCTACATCAAATCTGTGCCACTCAAAGTGCCAACCATCTGCGAGTTGATATCATCAAGAATCTGTTTCACAGCAGCCAGATCACCCGCTGGGCAGCCAAGTGGAGCTCAGTGTCATTGTGGCGGCCCGTAACCTGTTTTACATACTTTTTCTTCCCAGCCTGATCGATTCGCTTTCCAGAGTTGGATAACACAAGAGCAGGGCCAGTTGACGCTGACGATGGCGATGGAGACGGTGAGGAGTCTGCAATGGCAATTTTGCTAGGTTCCACTGACCTAGTCCCTTCTCTATGTCCCTCTCAGCTCCTGTGAAGCCAATGAATGCAAAGCAAGCACTAATTAATCCAACAATTACACCCACCAAATTCCATCTTAATCTGTTTGTTAAAAGAAAATGATTCAAGAAGCTGTATCCGAAGGTAGACTTAAGGCTTCCTCACCATCTAAATAATAACTTGCATTTACTTTACCATATAATTTACCTAAATCACAAAGATTTCAACCTCATTTTCACATCCGATACGTTAGTTGAAACAATTATGCATTGGGTATCAACAGGATCAGAGCTGAAAAGAAGACGCTGAGTTACACAAAAGATTTCTCGGACTTTTACTAAGCAGAACTTCTTCTCCAGAGATAGGAACCACGACCAACAAGATCAAAAGTAAGCAGATAAACTCAATTGAAATTTATGCCAACAATTCGGGAATACAAAAACTGTATTTCACTGATCTTCTCCCAACAATTGACCCAAAATGAAGTGAAATTCAACCTCGATTACGGATAACGTGCACGTTCCGAGAGGCAAACAACCATACAAGCACTAGGAAGCAAGAGAACCGGAGCCAAAGCGAAGAGATACTACAGCTGGCCGAGCAAAGAGGTGCCTGAAAGTCACCGGGGAAGAGGACGAGACTTGCAAACGACACACACCCACTGAACCAAAAGCTCATCTGACGACCACGACGGACGCAAATGGACAGGGAGACAAAAATCGAAGAATCGATTCAAACAGCGGAACGAGCGAGGGACGCGAATCCCGACGCGAGCGGGTAGTAACGGAGCAAGCAAACAGAAACCGAGGGGGGAGTGGCGAAACTTTACCTTCCTCGATCGGAGAAGCCATGATCGGAAGAGGTGGGTGGGAGAGAAGCTCAGTGAAGCAGGGAACCACCGAGGAGAGACGTGAACGGGGAGGGATTCGAGATGGGTCAAAGTCAGTCTGCCCGTCTAAGCAAAGAGAAGGTGTCGGGTGAGTCATCAGAAGGAAAAAGGGGACGGAGAAAGAGGACAACTGGTGGAGGAAGGAGGGGGAAGTTGCTCGGCAGCTTCAGCTTTGTTGCTTTCGGACAAAAAATGGCTACGCAACTCCTCTACGGATAGATTCCCATGGTTTTTTATTTATTATTTTTTTCTCATTCTCCTTTCGGATGTTTTTTTATTTTAAGAGTTAATACCATAAAAAATATCAAACTGATACAGATATCATAATTTTATTCTCTATTAATTTTCATTAAATTTTACAGTCAAATTACTGAGTTGGATGGCATGTGACAATTGACCGGTATATCAATTTGAAATTTTTACCCTCCATTTATCACGTGCGTACTAATTTGACCCAATTTGACAGAAATTAACGGATGATAAATTTATCACAAATGTAATAATTTAAAGTTTTTAGTGGTAAGAATATTAGTTTGAAAGTTAATTTGTCATAGTTGTACAAATTTAAAATTCTTCATGATAAAAATTTAGTTTGGGATAAACGCGATATCTACTAATTTGATATATTTTTTTAATGATATTAGCTCTTTATTAAATATGTCTCGAGCTTCTAAAAAATCACGCGAGACCACCTAATGTTTTTTACGATTTAAGTTGCGGAAGGCGTGATTTTACGCAAGCCCAATCTCCATGATTTTAAAAGAGGAGAAAGTCTGGGCGTCGCTGTTACACACAACCATGTTAATATACCAAAAAAGTAAGAACAAAAGAGAAATTAATATATCTAAATACGAAAAAGGGCAAAATTGCAACACAATTTCGAGTCTCCCCTAAAACCGGCCTATCCCCAAGGGTCGGGGGTTCGGTTCCCAGTTCAAAAAACCTAAAACCGGCCCTAGCTAGTTAGGTTCCAGGATCTTGGATGAAAACCGACTCATCCCGCAACCGATCACCCCAATAGCAGCCCAAGAAGTTCCACCGATGGCTGGACAAATCGTCCCAAAAGGGTCGAAGGAGTCAGCCGCCTCCTTGACTTGAAATGTGAAAAGTAGTTGATTTAAGTAGACTATCCCGATACTGGTTGGCAGGTCTTTTGAGCTCCAGCTCACGTTTCGCTGCTCGAGAAAATTTATGCCTTTGTGAGCAAAAATTCTAACAAAAGGTGTTTTCGAGTCAATTACGGCGGGCGCACGTGCGGGAAAGTTAGGGCGCACGTAACAACACTTCTGCTCTAGAAATCAATTCTCAAAGGGAAGTAAATTCCTTTAATTCTTTAAATGTCTTCAAAACTACTAGTGGAGCGAAAAAAGAAATTCAAAAGTAGAAAATTAAAAAATAGATTTTGCTTCAGAAGTTGCGTTGTCAAACGACTTCCGAAGCAGATATTCTTGTTCTGCATCACATACTTAGTCACTATGTCCAAACAAACAACCTAGGACACCATACTGTCGTGTGAAGGATTTCATACCGCAGCATCGAGTCATTGAAGAAGTTTTCGCACCGTTCATGCGCCCTTCGAGAAGTAAACGACGGGCGGGAAGCCGGATGTTCCGTCGCAGATAACATAGTTTACTCGAAAGAGATGGACGGAGACACTAACTGTTGCAACACTTTGTTAGGTATCCCATAAGCATGGAAGCGGTTGGTGACGGAAGCTCTTGTCTAACTTGCGGAGGAAGAAAGAGGAAGCGAAAGAAAAGATGAGGCAGAATCGGTCTCGGACCAAAGCGAAGATACTGAAAAACTTGAGCTTGCCTGGTACTCAGAGTTGGTGACTCAGGGTCACTGGGGGTCGTAACGACGAAGAAGAATGCTTGATTAATGTTACGACTTCTTTTTCGAATGCCTGTGAGTGCGGGTCTGTGATTATCATGCTTAAGAACATCCCCGGCGAACCAGATCAGAAAGCTCCAGCTCGATATCGTCTCCACTGAGTAAAACTCAAATGTAAATTGAGCCAACTGATTCCATCATGAGACACTACATTGTGCTAAACACAGAGAATTGATTCACACTAGAATTAGAATCCGACATAAGATTACCGATGAATCTTATGCGTCGACAGTAGGGAACATATAAGACCAACATTGTACTTTCCTCTCTTTCTTTCTAACCACGATTGTACCTCCACCTCCCATAATCAATTTAGCCTTTGGCCTCAGGACGACCACTATGGCGTACACTCGGCATAGGCTTAGCACCAAATACTCTGCTGCGCCTTCATAGAAGTTGCTCAGCATTGATGCACAGAATCTTTCAACCGATACGAATATCGGTTTTTGGCCTATGTTTCCTTTTTCCTTCTCGACCTAATCCTCCTTAATTTCATCTCATAGTAAGTCCTGAAGCCAAGAGAGCCCAGTAATATAACTCCCCGGTAACAGTAATCAAGGTTGAAGCCCACTCGTTCCGCCTCCCAACCACGACATATATTGCAGTCGTGAATACCACAGAAATGCAGAATGTCGCGAGCCATATGAGTTTCCTCGTTACCTCCATCACCATGGCAAGTGCCTCTGGTTCGGTTTCTCCTCCGGCCGCTGTGACCTGAATTATCATGACGGCCATGGATGCAAAAAATGCTACAGAGTTGCAGATGATCAGTACTTGAACGGAGGTATTGCTCATGGCCAGAGGCACCCCACTATTATCACCACCACCGGGCACAGTGAAAATGGCTGCAAATGCAATTTGGGCTATGAGAATGGCGGCCATATTCACGGAATGTGCACTGTTGATCCCTCCCTGAAGAACTTTATTAAGTTCTTTGACAGCTCCAAGGTCATTAGCTCGGGAAGCACCCTTACGAGAGAGGCAGCTCCTGATGTTGATGGACTCTGGAGAGTAAGGGAGCTCTTCAGCTATGTCAAGAGCAGTTTTGTGGTCCTTATTCGTCACATTGACGTTGGTTTCAGGGTACAGTAATAACTCCTCCACTATCTGCAAAGCTCTTAGGGGAAACCTGGTCAGTTGACTGAATTCTATTTTCCATGGACGTCAAAAGTTACAGTTGCATAGCTGGAAATGAAAATAAACAGGCTATCTTGATGGGCTCTGCGCATCGTTAAATTGCCCTCATTTGTAAAGATGTCATCTAATTCTCGGAATCGAAAAAGAATGACTATAGCAGGCACTCAGAACTTCATTCCCTTATAGATAGGCACTTGAAAATACTTGATTTGGAGCCCTCTGCACACTTTGTGCATATGGCTCTGATGCTGCTAAAGGGATGTTCCTTCACACTGATTTGAGGACGTTGGCGTGGCACTTCTCCCTCAATCAAATGAACAAGTACAGTGGCTGCAAGTTATGGTTCCTATGTTCCTAAATTACCCAGTTCTGGGTTCCTAATTTCACAGGAGTGAACAACGTGACACAAACAATGAATGTCGTAAAAACTAATGAATTTGAAAGCATGAGGGGAAGTTATCATGATGACGAAGTTCAAATACCCTTTGATACCAAACTAAATGGCAGCTTGCAGATGGGCTATACAATACATATCATGGACATACTCATATTGATAGAAAGATGGCAACAACTGTAATTTTAAAGGGAATGAGTACAACATACAGACCCCAGTTATGAACCTGAAGAAGTACCTTATCTCGGGCCTTTCTCGTAGCAACATGCAATGCTGTATTACCAAGCCAGTCAGGAAGCACAACCACCGCTGGATCTGCCTCAATAAGCAACTTAACAACTTCTTGACTATATCCTTTCATGGCCACATGCAACGCATTTTGGCCTTTCGAATCACTCCTCCGTCCCAATTGCTTGTCTTTGCCAAGCAAGGATCGAACAACCTCTGCATGCCCTTGCCTTGCAGCTTGATGCAACGCATTTCTTCCATTTGATTTGAGAACTGTCAACAAGCTACAATCCTTTGCAAGTAACTGATCGACTACAGCAGCGTGCCCTCTTGTAGCTGCAGCCATAAGAGGGCTGCTATTTGAAGGGCCGACAATCTTGATCAACTCGGGTTCATAATCTAGAAGCATTTGTACAATGTCTGCAATAAAACAGTCCATATAAGCACAAACACGATACTGGAATGCCATGACCTTCAGGGAATCGACTTCTCATCCTTGCAGTCCTAGCTGATTCGATTCTAGGTAGCTAGGATGTATGCATTTCACTGAGTACAGATTCTACAAGGTTGCACCTCTGGTTAGTGCCAAGTGCATCTACCATTTTGACATCCGCGTTACGAAAAGATCTGCAAATGGGAATGCTTTCTAGAACAATTTCTGATTCAATGTTGTAGGAACTTCAAAAGCTAGACACCTGTAGTCGAGAAGGCCAATCCCTAAACGGTTTAAATGAGGTGACTTCATATTCAATGACTTAAGTATCCACCCACATAAACTATACGCCAGAGCCAAAAATCAAGAACTAAGAAATGCAAACATCAGGAGTTAATCACCGGCATGTCCATGACTAGCAGCAGTGTGCAAGGCAGTGAAACCGTCGATGTTCTTCCTCATAACCTCTTCTCTGGTGGAGCGCTTCAGCAATTCCTTCACGATGCTCGCATTCCCTCTCTTTGCTGCCGTGAACATCGCAGTCTCTCCTAATTCGTTCACTTCTTCCACCGACTCCAGAGGAGCCACGCTTGCTTCCGCGGTCGCCCCACGGATTTCGAGGAGGACCCGCTTAGCGGAGGCGACGTCATCCGGCTCCGCCGCCGATTGGCAACTCCATGCTCTGGCGCGGCGCGGCTTGTTCTTCGTCAAAGATTGATCAAACAGCCCTGTCGCGGCAGAGCTCGGCAGTGGCGGAACGCCACTCTCTATGTCCCGGTGAAATCCTGGACATGAAAAACACGCCAATCACTCGTTAGCTACGGATAGGAATTTGACAGGACTGGGGAGAGCATCGACGGATTAACTAAACCCACATTAAAATCCCACAAATTAGGAATATGTTGGTAGAACTGAGGGGGAGTGAGGAACCTTCCGTGGCTGCCGAAGCCATTTGAACAGCTGCAGAGCAATCGGAGAGGTTGACCACTGACGAAGAAGGAGGAGGAGAGAAGATATGCTCGAGTTTCGACGTCATGTTATTGCGGCAAATGTGAACGGCCGGCGGTTAGAGCGGAGTTGTTGTTGACTTGATCTGATGGAGTCGCCGGTTGCAGTGAAAGTGAAAGGATGGGGAACTGACGAAGTCAACGCAAGGAGAGTAGACACGGAACGTATGATGGTCCTTGCAATAATATAAACACGTTGAAACGGTCAAACGTCGATACACAGTTTACTTAAATTCATCTACTTTTCCTTATTCTCTCCGCCCTCTTTGGATTGTACTTACTCACTCCGCACTCTCATCTTAATTTAAGTATGATTTTCAAGATTTAGTTAGGTATTAAAGCGTTTGAGAAGATGAGTCGGGTTGGGTATAGATTTATTATGAGTCCTCTAATTTATGTTACATTGAAAATTGATCAAAATGGATCAAATAATAAGTTTATTTGAGTCAGACTATTTTCAATCCACCCGACCTACTTATTTGATGGATCTAGTTAGATGGATTGATGATGTTTTTCAAGAAAGACAGCACAAAGTCTCGCAAGCAATCCTCAAAAAGACCTATCTTTTTCATGTGATGGGTTACTAGATTTTAAACGCGTTCTGTCCCTCCAAACATGCTAAAGCTCAGATTTTAGCCATTGCTGATGCTTGACACATTTATGAAGTTGTTATATTGTTCCATTGCATTGCTTCGACTGCGTCTGCCCTAATGTATCCCTCCCCGTTTACCGAATCAACTACTAGTCGATATCGATTGGGATCGCCTATTACCTACACATTGGACAAGGTAAATTTAAACAACTTGACCGGCGGACAAGGGAATAGGGGAAAGAAGCTCGAACTACTACTAATCCTGGACTGACGAGGCAATTGCGGATGAGGGTGGATTATGTCGGTTAATGCGAGAATTACTTGTTCAAAGAGTCCAGGACAATATAAAAGACATGGAGTGCAATGCGCAAGTAGTCGTGGAAGTCGAGAGGTCGAAGATTGGGCTTATCTCATGCCTGGGAATTGTGACGACGAAGGTGGTAGAGAAGTGGAAATCGGAGAACATGGTCTGATGCTTCACCAAATTTCCGGAGCAATTCGGGATAATGGTCATTCTTCGCGCCATAGATTTGATGAACTGAAGAATTTGCAGCGCGGGCATATAAAAATGAGAAGACACCAAAAAAACAGGAGAATTATCAAACGGGATAGTTGGCATTCTTCTCGCCTGGGCAGGTGAGGCCGCCTGCCGGCGCCTAGGCAGGGCAAGGCTGTCCTCGCGATCGTCGAGGGCAGCCTCGCCTCGATGACCACAGGCGAGGCTGGCCGACGAAACCAAGGAAAAAAAAAAGGAAAAAAAGAAGGAAAAGAAAAATAGAAAAAAGGAAAAAAAAAAGAAGAAGAAGAAGCAAACGACGAAATGCTCTTAATCATGCCCTTTTTGTTAAACAAAGAGGGCACTTAAGTTCCGTATTTGAATAAAATTCATTTTATCCTTATTTGAAATTTTCCTTAAAAATAGGAGGATGTTAGGGGTCAAAATCAAGGCTCATTGTTAAGTAAGGCCTAGTTCAAAAGTGTACAAAACCGAACTAGCTCAAAGAAATTCGATTAAGAAGAAATTGTCCAAAAATTAACCTATTGAACTTGTGTCAATTCAATCATAAATCTTTTTACATTTTTGCCGATTGAACCCGTCAGTCAATCTTGACTAGAATCGCTAACATGGACAACACCCGTATTACATGGTGCGGCCAGCGCTGACGTAAATAACTTTTAATGATATTTTAGTATTTTTCTATAATTTTTTTATATTTATATTTTATTCTCCTTCCCTTCCTTCTTCCCCCAATCAGTTGCCGAACCTCAACAAATAGCCAGAGCGGTGTCATTAGTGGTGGCAAGCTGAGCTTTGCCCCAACGCCTCTAGTTGATCACGAAAGAAAGAATATAAAGAAAAGAAACAATTATAATGGGCAACAACGCCAAGTGTTGCATAAAAGTATGTTCCTTTATCACAAAATTTTCAGTAAAACAAACACACCATAAACAAGAATATCTGGACAAATTCATGGATTTATTTATTAGACATACTGTTAGTGATCGACAAAACCACCCCTCCCCAGAGAAAAGAAAAAGAACAACTATTAGTATATTATGATTAGGGATGAACAAATCGGATCGATCGGACCAAGACCGATGGTCCGATTCACATTTTATAGGGCAGCGGTCAGGTCAGTGTTTTTTAAAATTGGAACCCAGACCGGATCCGACTGGTCGAAATTTTATTTTATTTATTATTTTTAAAAGTAACTTTAAATCTAAATCTAATGTTCATTGGGATAAGGTCCATGCATGATGACTTTTGGTTGACATTGCACCAACACTTTTGGGACTAAGACCTAATCCACCGAAAGTCATTGATCTCGTTGCTTGCTGAGTATCATGTCCAGATTCCAAACTATCCTTAATTTATCACTTCAGTTGTCTTTCTTGCATTGCTATTCCCTTAACGTACTTTTTTATTTTTCTTCTTTCTTTTCTTTTCTTTTTCCTCTCCCCTCTCCCACCCATCGCCAGCCTCAGCTTCTCTTCAATGGTGGGCATCAGCTTCCTCTCTCCTCCAAACGTCTCTGAGTTGCACCAAATCAAGATTGACCCACTTAGCAAAGACCAAGCAAACATTCAACAAGAAGTAAGAATGACCCATTTGACCCGATCTTGGGGATGTCTTTTGTTTATATTCCTTGATTTGGAACTTGATCGCCTTAACATGTTTTTTTTTCATATTTTCGGTCCAATGGAACCGACCGGGACCGTACCGAACCGAACCGGTCAGTCCAGTTTCCGTTCCGAAAAATTGGGAACTGTAAGCATCGGTCCGATTCTCGTTCTTGAGAAAAATCGGACCGGATCGGAACCGATCGCGCCCTAATCATGATTCCTCATGCATCTGTTTTTTTTTCTTTTTCTAGTTTCTCATTGAATCTGGTTGGGGATGCGTTTGAATTTGTTCGAGGCTAATTCACGGCCCATTGTTTAACAAAGCCCAGCTTCTCTCATCGGGGGACGTTTGGGATAATTGAGGCCCAGCCCATACATTAAGTACAGTGGTCGCGGCGGCCTCATGACCTAGACGGACCATTGGGACATCGTTCCTGTCGAAGTATCCTCAAGTCTATTTGGCGCAAACTTCTGTACTTGGTAACCTATTTTTATCGAAGTTAAAGAGGCATTATCATCTGCAGCTACGAGGTGATTGCCAAATACTTTACTAAGTCGCAAACCATCCTATTCACCTGTATAGTCACTCTGAAATTGGCAGGGTGATGTATACATTGATTGTTTCAAAATATGCCCATGTGTTAAGGCAGCAATGTTAGTACTGCACCCTCGTGTTGTGTTGTGCGGAACAAGTGATCGAACAATAAATAGACAGAACAAGAAAATAAATAGGACATTAAACGTACGTGGTTCGGTCGCAGAGACCTACATTCATGGGGAGAGTAGCGACGAATTCCTCTAACCACACTCGAGCCACAGAATCTTTCAACCGATACGAATATCGGTTTTGGCCTATGTTCCTTTTTCCTTCTCGACCTAATCCTCCTTAATTTCATCTCATAGTAAGTCTTGATGCCAAGAGAGCCCAGTAATATAACTCCCCCGGTAACGGTAATCAAGGTTGAAGCCCACTCGTTCCGCCTCCCAACCACTACATATATTGCAGTCATGAATACCACAGAAATGCAGAATGTCGCGAGCCATATGAGTTTCCTCGTTACCTCCATCACCATGGCAAGTGCCTCTGGTTCGGTCTCTCCTCTGGCCGCTGTGACCTGAATTAGCACGACGGCCATGGATGCGAAAAATGCTATAGAGTTGCAGATGATCAGTACTTGAACGGAGGTATTGCTCATGGCCAGAGTTACCCCACTATTATCACCACCACTGGCACAGTAAAAATGGCTGCAAATGCAATTTGGGCTATGAGAATGGCGGCCATATTCACGGAATGTGCACTGTTGATCCCTCCCTGAAGAACTTTATTAAGTTCTTTGACAGCTCCAAGGTCATTAGCTCGGGAAGCACCTTACGAGAGAGGCAGCTCCTGATGTTCATGGACTCTGGAGAGTAAGGGAGCTCTTCAGCTATGTCAAGAGCAGTTTTGTGGTCCTTATTCATCACATTGACGTTGGTTTCAGGGTACAGCAATAACTCCTCCACTATCTGCAAAGCTCTTAGGGGAAATCTGGTCAGTTGACTGAATTCTATTTTCCATGGATGTCAAAAGTTATGGTTGCATAGCTGGAAATGAAAATAAACAGGCTATCTTGATGGGCTCTAGCATCGTTACATTGCCCTCATTTGTAAAGATATCATCTGATTCTCGGAATTGAAAAAGAATGATTATAGCAGGCAGTCAGAAGTTGATTCCTTACAGATAGGCACCTGAAAATACTTTTTTTTATCAAACACTCGAAAATACTTGATTTGGAAACCATCTGCACACTTGTGCATATGGCTACTGATGCTAAAGGGATGTTCCTTCACACTGATTTGAGGACGGTGGCATGGCGCTTGTCCCTCATCAAATGAAACAAGCACAGTGGCCGCAAGTTACGGTTCCTATGTTCCTAAATTACCCAGTTCTGGGTTCCTAGTTTCACAGAAGTGGACAATGTACACGACTCATATTGATAGAAAGATGGCAACAACTGTAATTTAAAAGGGAATGAGTACAACATAAAGACGAGTTATGAACCTAACAAGTACCTTATCTCGGGCCTTTCTCGTAGCAACATGCAATGTGTATTACCAAGCAGTCAGGAAGCACAACCACCGCTGGATCTGCCTCAATAAGCAACTTAACAACTTCTTGACTATATCCTTTCATGCCACATGCAACGCATTTGGCCTTTCGAATCACTCCTCCGTCCCAATTGCTTGTCTTTGCCGAGCAAGGATCGAACAACCTCTACATGCCCAGCCTTGCAGCTAGATGCAACGCATTCTTCCATTTGATTTGAGAACTGTCAACAAGCTACAATCCTTTGCAAGTAACTGATCGACTACAGCAGCATGCCCTCTTGTAGCTGCGGCCATAAGAGGGCTGCCATTTGAAGGGCCGACATCTTGATCAACTCGGGTTCATAATCTAAAAGCATTTGTACAATGTCTGCAATAAAACAGTCCATATATGCACAAAACATGATTATTGGAATGCCATGACCTTCAGGGAATCGACTTCTCATCCTCGCAGTCCTAGCCGATTCGATTCTAGGTAGCTAGGATGTATGCATTTCACTGTGAGTACAGATTCTACAAGGGTGCACCTCTGCTTAGTGCCGAGTGTGTCTACAGTTTTACATCCCCATTACTGAAAGATCGGCAAAGTGGGAATTGCTTTCTAGAACAATTTCTGATTCAATGTTGTAGGAACTTCAAAAGCTACACACCTGTAGTCGAGAAGGCTAATCCCTAAACGGTTTAAATGAGGTGACTTCATATTCGACGACTCAAGTATCCAACCATATAAACTATACGCCAGAGCCAAAAATGAAGAAACTAAGAAATGCAAGCATCAGGAGTTAATCACCGGCATGTCCATGACTAGCAGCAGTGTGCAGGGCAGTGAGACCGTCGATGTTCTTCCTCATAATCTCTTCTCTGGCCGAGCGCTTGAGCAATTCCTTCACGATGCTCGCATTCCCTCTCTTTGCTGCCGCGAACAACGCACTCTCTCCTGTTTCGTTCACTTCATCCACCGACTCCGGAGGGGCAACACTTACTTCGGCGCTCGTCCCAAGGATCGGCGGTTGGCCGTCAATTTCGAGGAGAATTCGCTTCGTGAAAGCGACGTCATCCCGCTCCGCCACTGAGTGCAACTCCATGCTCTTGCACGGCGCGGCTTTGCTCTTCGTCAAAGACTTATCAAACAGCCCTGTCGCGGCCGAGCTCGGCGGTGGGAGAACGCCACACTCTATGTCCCCGTAAAATTCTAGACATGAACAGCACGCCAATCGCTCGTTAGCTACGGATTAGGAATTTGACAGGACTCGGGAGAGCATCGGCAGATTAAACTAAACCCAAATTCTCATCCCACAAATTGGGAAGATATTGGTAGAGTTGAGGGGAGTGAGGGAACCTTCTGTGGCTGCCGAAGCCATTTGGACAGCCGCAGAGCGATCGGAGAGATTGGCCACTGAAGAAGAAGAAGTTATGCTCGAGTTTCGACGTCCATGTTATTATGGCAATGTGAACGACCGGCGGTAAGAAAAAACGACCGGCGGTGAGAACGGAGTTGATGTTGACTTGATGTCCTCGCCGTCGGAGTGAAAGTGAAGGGATGGGAACAGTCAAGGTCAGCGCAAGTAGAGTGGACACGGAACCTACGCTCCCTTTTTTCACTCGCTCTGCATTCTCATCTTGATATGAGAATGGAATTTTCAAAATTTAGTTAGATATTGAAGTGTTTGATAAAGATGGATCAGAGTTGGGTATAAATCGATTATGAGTCGCTAGATTTGTATTGTATGGAAATTAGTCAAAACGGATTAAATAAGTTTATTTGAGTCAGATTATTTTCAATTCGACTCCACCCGATTCAGTCCATTTGATTGACGAATCTAGTTAAATGGATCGATGATGTTTTCAAGAAAGACGATACGAGTCCCGCAAGCACTTCTCAAAAAGACATATCTTTTTCTTGTGATGGGTTACTAGATTTTAAACGAGTTATGTCCCCCCGAACACACTAAAGGCTCGGATTTTAGCCATTGCTTCTTGACCCATTTATGAAGTTGTTATATTCTTCCATTGCATAGCTTCCGACTGCATCCAGCCTAATATACCCCTCCCCGTTCACCGAATCCACTACCAGTCGATATCGAATGCGATCGCCTATTACCTACAAATTGGACAAGGTAAATTTAAAACAACTTGACCGGCGGACAAGGGGAATAGGGGAAAGAAGCTCGAACTACTACTAATCCTGAACTGACGAGGCAATTGCGGATGAGGGTGGACTATGCCAGTTAATGCGAGAATTGCTTGTTCGAAGAGTCCAGGACAATATAAAAGACATGGAGTGCAATGCACAAGCAGTCGTGGAAGTCGAAGAGGTCGAAGATTGGGTTATCTCATGCCTGGGAATTGTGACGACGAAGGTGGTAGAGAAGTGGAGATCGGAGAACATGGTCTGATGCTTCACCAGATTTCCGGAGCAATTCGGGGTAATGGTCATTCTTCGCGCCATAGATTTGACGGAGTTAGAATTAAACAGAGCTTTTCGGGGCTAATTCACGGCCCATTATTTAACAAAGCCCGGCCCATAACTGAAGTCAAAGAGGGTTAATCTCATCGTGGGACGTTTGGGATAATGGGAACTCTTCTGCGAGCGAGACGGAATGAGAAGGCTTCTTCAGGATGACACGCACTGAAAACATACTCTCCGGGTGATCATTCATCTACTTTTCAATCCCGGACTTTGTATTGTTAGGATGCACGTGCGAGTTATATTAGAAAAAAAAATCTCATATTGAAGAATTAGTATAGTGTGGAATGGTTAATATATTCTAGAGATCCATAATTTATTAAGTTTTTAAGTGAAGATGAGTCCGACTAGATATGTTATGAGCTCGGATTTAGACTTTCTCTTAACGATCTCCTTGAGCGCTATTCCAACAAATTGTATCAAGATATCTTGGCTCAGTGCATCAGGTAGCGAATGGGCGTCGGCAAAACCCTAGTCTTTCTCTCCAGTATCCTCAAGTCTATTTGGCGCAAACTTCTGTGTTTGGTAACCTATTGTATCGAAGTTGAAAGAGGCATTATCATCTTCAGCTACAAGGTGATTGCCAAATACTTTACAAAAGTCGCAAACCATCCTGTTCACCTGTATAGTCACTCTAAATTTGGTAGGGTGATGTATACATTGATTGTTTCAAAATATGCCCCGTGTTAAGGTGGCAATGTTAATACTGCTAACTCGTCTTGTGCAGAATAAGCGATCGAACAATAAATAGACTGAACAAAAAAATAAATCGAACATTAAATGTACGTAGTTCAGTCGTAAAGACCTACGTCCATGAGGAGAGCAGTAATAAATTCTACTATTGAACATGCGGTATGTAGAGATGACAAACTATACTGGAGTCACTCAAACACTCTCAGTATTTTCCAACCCCGATTACATCCAATAAGCCACACGATGTTTAGCCCCCAATCCAGTTCCTCACGAAATGATCTCTTAATCTTATAAAGGAATTATAAATGAATTCTTACCACAAGAATTTAAGTGGCTTCAACGCTTAAATACTTGATGTAATTCCATGGAAGAAAAAAAAACACCTTATCAAGCACTCGACGATGCGGCGCTTCACTTCTTCGTAACCAACTAAGCAGCCCTCGAGAATATTGCAATATATATGCAAACAAGTCCCCCACACATTGGAGAAACAAACCGAATCCTAGGGAGAGTCGGTCAATTCCTATGTCCTCCTTTCTTTGGCCGACTTCACCAGCAGAAGAGCACAAGGGTCCGCCCCTTCTTATCTTGTTCCTTTCTTGTCTGACCAAATTCGGACTTCTTCGACTTGGACTCCAATGTAACTCACGAAAGCTAACCTCGTATATTCCCTTTTCCCTCAAACGCACTTTATTTGTTTATTTCCAAAATTCAGATTTCGAACTCAAACTCGAGGCGACATGTTCTAACCCCTCGTTTTAACTTTGACCAAGTCAAAGACGACGTGCACAAATCCGACCCAAAAAAGGGAAAGACGTGCGCAACATATACAAGTTTAATTTTTCAGTCGTAAACCGAACTGCGGGTTGAGCAGTGCTCCCAGCCAGCAAGGGCATTTGTGGCGCTTTCAAAAGTTTAGGTCTCTGTCCGGTCATGTCTCCTTCGATTGGTTAGATGCAACACTCGTGCCCTGCGAAACGTCGTCAGTTGTCCATTTTCTTCTTTAAAGAACCTAGCTGTCAAGCGGGAACTCCATGTCTGTTGCCGAAGTGATGGGAAACCAACGACTGATTAGCGAGATGAAAATGAAACAATATCCAAGATTTAGTGTTTGATTGAAAAGTAAGCGATTTGAAAAATATTTCCTTAAAAATGATAGCATATCTCATTTGTAATAATTAGTCAATTAAAAAATATTTTTATTACCGATAATAATTTGTGTCTTAATACTTGCGTAAGCGGTGAAGTTATTTTTCGTTTATCTATTTTTATAAGTGATATAAGCGATCATTTTCTAAAAAAACAGTTCTTCGTATCAATCATTTTTCATGAAACAAATAGAGCACAAATGACCTAATCGGAGTAGAAGAAGCAAACATAAACATTGAAAATGAAATCATTCGACGGAAAAAGTCCCATGGCATTTTCCACTCCGACGATCGAGAAATGGTAGTTCATTTTCTTTGCTATCTATCTTTATATGGAATAAATAAAAACGAGAAAATTACTATGAAACCATGACGAATCAAGGTTGTCTAAGTCCAATAAAATACATCGATCGTTTTAAACGAGAGCAGCTAGCTTTATAGCCTGACGGTACCGTCGATTGTTTTTCATCATAAGACCTCCTAATCAATAAACATTTTATATAAAACGCACGGTGATGATGTAGGAATCTATGATTGAGATTGTATTATATTTGACAGTACTGCCAAGAAATCATTTTTCCTTTTAAAATATGTCATATGTTAAGGCAGCAATATTGGTGCTGCTCCCTCGTTTCAACTTTGACCAAGTTAAAAGACGTTCGCAAATCCGACCAAACATAAGACGCGCAACATACCAGTTAAAATTTCCAGTCGGAAACCGTACTGGGGGGTTAGAGACAGAAGTCCAACAGCAAGAGCATTTGTGGGGCTTACGGAAGTTTAGGTCTTGTCCGGTCATGTCCTTAATTGATTAGATGTCACAATCCGCGCTCTGCGAAAAGTCATAAATTGACCATTTTCTTCCTTAGAAAACCGCGGGACCTCCGCGTCTATTTTAGAAAATAATGAGAACCTAACCACCGATTAATGGGATGAAAGCGAAATCATATTCAATTTATTGAGACGTAATTCATGCTCATCGTCGAGGAAAAAAAGTTACGGAGTCCTGTTACTGCTGTATATTATCTCATTTGCTTGTAGTTGAATGATGTAATAGCGAAGTGCGATATGCTAATTGTAATGGAATCATCTGCTGAACGTAACGTTAATTTAAGGATAAATCAAGATAAATCTTATGTCTCGAATTTCCCTTTGTCGCTTTTACACTCTATTTTCGTTGGGGTCATGTGTCGAATCCAAACACAGATGACTTGATCAGAGTAGATGGAGCAAACTTAAACATTGCATACGTTATGGTCTATACAGCATGCTGATCATTTAACCAAAGGAGTCTCGTGGCGTTCCACTCCAACGATGGTAAAGTAGCAATTTTATTTTATTTTTATCCACTTTAAAGGGAAAAAAAAAAAAGCAAGAAAATTACTTTGACAATCGAGACGAATAGCCCAACTTACAATTGCAGAATCATTTGGAACTGTCGACTTGGTGTTTGATAAACATTGTTGGTTCAATAAAACCGAAGAACAAGAAAAACAACGAAAAGCCAGAAACCAGCAATAGTCCGATTTTACCTTCGATTTTTCATACCATATGGCGAAGTGCGCTCGCTGCTGCCCGATCAACGCACGATCTCGGCCTCCTCTAGCCGGACGAAGTTGAGGCAGTCGTCGTAGATCCACCCGTATTTGTCCATGAACGGGTTGTCGAGGCTGGCCGCCGGGTAGTCCTCGACGCTGTCCGCCCACACGTTCGGCCTCTCGAGGTCCCGCATCACCTCCCACACGCACGTGTTGCTCTTGAACCCGGCCCCGAGGCTTATCATCAGCACCCTGTCCCCTCTCTTCAGCCGCTTCTTCGCCTCCATGTAACCCAGCACGTACCAGTTCCCGCCCGCCGACGTGTTCCCGAACCGGTGCAGCGCCATCCTCGATGGCTCGAGGTCGTAATCGCTGAGATTCAACCCCTTCCCGACCGTGTCGATCACCGCCTTACCTCCCGGGTGGACGCAGAAGTGGTCGATCCCGGACTTGAGGTTCAAGCTGAGGGTTGCGCCGCCGCGGACCTTCCGAGCCTTTCTCTTGGCGAACGGGTTGCTCGCGAGGATGCTGGTGAGCTTGTAGCGGACGAGCTCGCTGACGGGGAGGACCCGGGGCAGCAGGATCCGGAGGTTCGCCTCGAGGGCCTGCGCCGCGGCCTTGACGAGGTACTTGGTTAGGCGGAACCCCTGGTGGCCCTGCCCGTCCTCCTCCTGAATGCAGCAGCCGTAGGACTCGTCGTGGGAGGCGTGGTGGACGCGGACGGAGGGGCCGAGCTTCATGAGGGCCTTGTCCTTGGCCCGGGCCCGGTCGTTGGTGAGGAGGACGGCGCAGCCGCCCATGCGGAAGAGGCAGTTGGAGATGATCATGGACTTCTCCTTGCCGCAGTACCAGTGGGAGCCCATGCTCTCGGTGCTGACGACGAGGGCCACCGCGTTGTCCCGCGTTTTGAAGAGCTCCTGGACCAGGTGGATCGCCACCAGGCTCGCGCTGCAGCCCATGCCTGCGCGGCGTCGGTTTAGGCATCAGAGAAAGGACAGGGAAAAGGAACATTGAACATCATAAACAAGAACAATGTTCAAGAATCAAAATCCCTGTGGGTAATTAGATTGACTTTTTTTTTTATTATCAAAATCCCTGTCTCCTTCTTTGGTCTTTCAAAGTAATCTTTCTTGTTATGTAAGTGTCTTTTTACATACAAATCTAATAAATTCACGGATTACACAACAAGAAATAAAGAGTCTAAAATCAGATAAATCTACCTAGAATAGAATTAAGTTCAATAATGTTTCGGCTTCGACTTAGGATCTAAAGTGAGAGAACTCTAATCAACTGTCCCACATCAGCATCGATCAATCAAAGGTAGCCGGAAGGAATGAATAATCACAAATGCGAAAGATTTAGGACTGAAGTGGCACAATTACAATAGATTTATGACTTTATGTAATTTTCCCTAGCTAAAAACGCACCCTTAGCTGTTCACACACGGGCATATAAAAATGGCAAAGAAAAATTATAGGAGAATTGGACGTATAAACAGGCTCTTCCTTTGGGCACCAGATTCAACCAAATCGAATCGGGTCCTTCTCAATTTGAGTCGAACCGTCCCCAGTACCTGCTAGATTGAAGGTCTTGACGTCGTCCCTGAGCTTGAAGTGGTTCACGATCCTCGAAGTCAGGGATGGCGCCGGCGAGAACAGCGACACATTGACGATGAGGATGTCGATCTCGGACGGTGCCAACCCGGTGCTTGCGAGCACCTTGCTGACCGTCTGCTGGAACACCTCGTCGAGCTCCAAGTGGGCCTGGGGCAGGGTCGGGGCCTCCTCGTGGCCCTCGATCACGAGCCTCGGCCCGTAGGTGTCCTCGCCGATCCCGGACCGAGCCATCGTCTTGAGCAGGAACCGGTAGTCCTCGAGGTTGAGGTTCTTGTTGCGGAGGATGATACGGACGCACTCGTCCGTGTCGAGCTTCGTGTCCTCGGGGGCCTTGTAGCACTCGTAGCCGAGCATGTAGCAGCACCGCCCGCGGCGGCGGAGGAAGCCGCGGAAGAGGCTGAGCACGGCGTAGGACGCCGCGAGGACGTACATTGTTGCAAGGAGTGAGATCTCCATTAGAGAGAGAGAGAGAGAGAGAGAGAGAGAGACTTCACTAACACTTATGTCCTAGGGTTGTGTTGTCGGAGTTAGTACTGGGCTACTGCATTTATACTCCCGGGAATCGTAGGTGGCGTTCATCCTAACTTTGGCTAATGACGTCACAACACCAACGGTTACCTAAACAACGTTTTAATTGCAATTTGTTCTCATCATAGAGTTATAAAATGTAATTTTTTTTTTTGGGACCATCCTGAGGTTCATAATGATGAATTGAATTCTATCTGCCAACAAACATTTCAACAACTTCTTGCTCGGCTTCCGGCGGTGAAGTTAGCTGGTTCGCCATGCCATGCGTCGCACTCGTATGATGATAGGAGCGATGCTTGATCGATCGTCCTGATTTAGCATACGAAAGTAGGTTGAATAGTGCCAAAAACAAGCTTGCTCCAGGACAGGAGCCCAGAAACCCAACTATCTCGAGAGCCGTAGAATATCTTGCGAACCCCATGAATCGATTAGGTCCGGACATTCGACATGTACAATTGGTCCCGATCGGGAGCAATCTCATAGTTTGTGGAGTCTGAATAGGTTACCGCCCGATCCTGGAGTCGAAATCGGCCGATGCCTCGACCGACTGCGCCAACCCTAGGGGACTCGAAAACCAGACTTCTTGTCTCAAAGTTTGAACGAAAAGATTAGATTTGAGCGGAAGCAGAACTAACGGCAAGCCCTGCGTTGTCGAATTTTAGTGATGTCCGGGGTAAATTTTGTGTGTGCGCGCTTTTTGTTTTTTGGAAAAACGAAATGTTAAATGTCGCGAAATTTTCTGTTTAACAACAAAACCACATCAGTCGCTTTATGTGTATTAAATGAGGCAGACGAACTCGTTGGAACAGGGCACTGTCATTTTCTATCTCCTACATCTCTTATCTAATCTCTCCATCTGCAATTAATCCTTCGTACCAATATGGAAAGCTGGAGAATGCAGAGTCAATCACGAGCAGTAAATCAAGCAGGAGGAGGAGGAGGAGGAGGGAAAAACACATGCACAACCCAAGAAAGAGACAGTGAACCGAAATCGTCCGTTCACTGGCTAATGATTGGTGAATTTTTAGGGTTTTTTCAAACCTAGAATAAAGCAGAGAAACAAGAAAAAGCTCTGGGAACAACAAAAGGAAAAGCATTAGATAATAACCATAATTTGGTAGATTTCTAGCTTAAAAATTGAGGGTGGCGCTATTTCCACTAGAGGTGTGCAACCGGACCAGGTAGAAGCGAAATCGGACTAGACCGCCCAATTGTTCCAGTTCCCGGTTCCAACATAAATAGGTCTGATTCTTGGTTCCAAATTTTTTAAACCAATTTGAATAGGTTCGGTTTCCGATTCCAAGTAAAGACTTGCTCAGGAACCGAATCGGTTTTGAAACCAATACTTAGCTGCAGTAAAAATAACATAGTTTCTTTAAGTTGAGTCCAACTTTGCTTCGCCTTATTTGTTTCTTCTCCATTCTTTATCGCCTCTCTCTCTATTCTTTGGCACAATATTTCTATGGATTTTATTTTGATGGATGGGGAATGGAGTTGTATAATTTATATTTATATTACGTATTTGAACTTTTTATTGTTTATAATTGTACATGGCTATGTGTTTGAACTTTTCATCGTTTATAATTGTACATGGCCACGTGTTTGGCAAATAGGGATTTATGTTGATCATCTTTTATTTTGTGCCGTGTTGTTGCTCATATTACTTTGCTGTAAAAAAAAATGAAATCAAGAAAAGGAAAAAAAAAACAGGTTCTCGAGTAGACCCTGAAATCGGACCAAAAAAATAGGATGGGTTCTAGAACTGGTTCTAGAAAAATAGGGTAAGTTTTACTTTCAAAAAACTAAGAACCGACTATAGCAGGCTTGGAACTTGCCTACCCTAAAGCCAATCACTCCTAATTTCCACCCCTCATATGGCTAAATCCACCCAATTTTCATCAAAAACACAAAATCGCCATCAATCATTCAATTGCAATTTAAAGTTGTGGCCCAAACTTATCTACTTTCCTTTTTTTTTAGTTTTTTTTAATTTCCATATAGTATCGAATTGTCATAATTAAAATTTCACATGTGTTTTTTTTCTTGTAGTAAACCCATGAAAAAAGAAATTAGTTTAGTAAAAATAAAGATATTTTACTTATGTACAAATTAGTTTCATCGAAAAAAGAAATTTTCAAACAACCTAATTCTTTTCAACCTTGTCTAACAAATTTGCGGATTAATTGACAGGTAAAATCTAGAAAATTTATAATATGGACAATTTCTTAACACAATTTCTTGTTTATAAACTTTCATATTTTTCGCGTATATTACCATCAAAATTTTCTTATCAGGTGTCTTTTATACACATAATGGGATGATTAATGAAAACAAAAAAGAAAACTCTAAAGAATTATATTCTCCAATAGGAAACTTTGAAAGATGAAATGTGATTAAATCACGACATTCATAAATTATGAATTATTTTTAAATGCTAGTGAAATCTCATCATTTTGGATTAAAAATATCAATACCATCCATGTTGTGTTTTCGCAAAAATATCAAGCTAAGAAAGGGTTTGACGGAGATATGCTCAACTAAAGCAAAAGTTTATGAAGATAAGATTGCTTCACAAAATTGACTATGTTAATCTCTAGGTTCTACTTGACAATTAACTCATAAATTTGTTCGACAATGTTAAAAATAATTAGACTTACTGGAAATTGTTCTTTTCGACAAAACTTCTTCTTCTTCTTCTTCTTCTTCTTCTTCTTATTATTATTATGGTGGAAAATATAAGTATCATAAAACAGATGAAGTACAGCAGTTAAGGGGCATCCCCTAACAGTACAAAGGGAGCTGATAATTTGAAAAGATGGGGGTAGGAAGTCTCCATATAGTAGCCAAGACAACATTCATCTAGGAAGGTCTAGTTTTTTGGTAGAGCAAGACTCGACTTCTTACATTTTTACGCACCTTAATCAAAATAATATGGAAATCATTTGACTTATTATGAGACCATCTCATATTGTGCTCCATCCAAGTGCAATATATGATTGCTAAGAAGGATAACTTAAGAAGTCTGGCCACCAAATCTTTGGCCTTTGTTGCCCCAATCATCCATTGGAATTCCTCATTCCACCCTCCAAAAAGGTGCCTTATCCTATGTTGTGCTAGGATAGGGTGCCATATGCTGCTTGTCCACTCACATTGAAAGAACAAATGTGATCTATTTTCTATACCAGCCCTACAGGAATCATAATGGGTATCAACTGTAGGTAGCCATTGTGAGATGATCTGAGTTGTCGGTAATATATCTCTGCATACTAGCTAACCAGTAAAACTGTGTTTGTTAATGCTACTGCTCCAAATTAGATTATACCACTCTACTAGAGGTCTCACTTATCTAAGCTCGTCATATGTATCTCGTCAACAGTACATTGAGTTTAGGATAATCAATGATGGAACGGGTTGCAATTTAAGGAGACATCGCTAACTCCAAGCCATACTGCCCTTAATGTTAAGCTGCAACAATGAGGTGCCTCTGCATTTGGTGTTGTGAACCCATATACTCCAAAGCGAAGAGGATGGACGATTGATGAGGTTCCACAACATGTGGCCTAACAAAAATTTGTTCCATATGTTCAAATCGGGTAATCCTAATCCTCCTTTCCTTTTAGGTGAGCAAACTACTTGCCATGCAACCTTGTTTGAACCATGATTCGCTGTACTATCAGCTCATAAAAATTGTGACAACTTATTTTATGGAAGTAAAGTCTAAAAAGAAAAAGAAAATACAATGCCTTTAATATACACGAGATAGCCATATTAAACGAACCCAAAACATATGAAATATTTAATTATGACAACTAGTTCTAAATAAAAAAGAAGGAAGGTAAATACATTTGGGGCTATTGCATGATTGAGGGTAATTTTTCCTTTTTAGTGGAAAATATGGTGGATTTAGTAATATAAGGGGTGGAAATAGTGCAGCCCAAAATTGAAAATTTTTATTTTTTTTCATCTCCCATCAATTATGTGTAAGCTGATCTTGATTAGGGTTAGCCAGCCAAAGATCGGGTCTTGATCAATTCGTTGATGTTACAAGGTGATCCCTAGAATATCAAGTAGTCGGGTCTCTATGCTCATGGATATGAATTATTAAGAAGATAATTGAAGAGAGAGATTGATCAAACCACACGAGTGTGCGTGAAGACTCTATTCGTTTCGCGAAAAATGAATGTTTTGGAGAAAAAATTCCTAAATTCGACCACTTGTATCACTTATAAAAATGAATGAAGAAAAACTATTTTCGTCACCCACTAATCATTTCAAGCGATTATTTGAAAAAAAATTCAAATATTATTTTTCGCGCAATATTTACACTAGAAGAATCCAAAGTTTTTCCTTTTTCTTGAGCCCTATTTATTTCGTGAAAAATGTGGAACTTTGGAAAAATATTTTTTAGCAAGTCATTTTCCAATCTAGCATTTGGCTAAAATTTGAAAATGCACTAGAAAATATTTTTTGTCATTTGGTATGAAAAATCCGATTTGATTTTCCTCCGTGCATTCATTTCAATAATTATTTTTATTTTTATTTATCTTTTTTAAAAAATTTAAATTTTTTTTAATTTTTTTCTATTCCTATTTTTGCAATCGAGCTTGAGCCTCACCATAGGCCAGTGAGACCTAACCTCCATCTAGGCCGGCAATCGGCCGAAGAAGAAGGGAATGGAATAAAAATAAAAGTTAAAAAATAAAAAAAATACAATTTTAAAAAAATAAATATATAATATGAGGAAAGTAAAATAAATAAATAAAATATGAAAGAAAGGAGGAAGGAAAGATGAGGAAAAATTTTTCCTCTACCGAAAAAGTGGAAAATATTTTCTCCACTTTTGAAGGAGTTTTTTCCATGGGTTAAAAATATTTTTCTTGACTAGCTTATTTTTCCTAATCAAATGCCGGAAAAATCCAAAAAATGTTTTCCCAAAAGTTATTTTTCATGAAACAAACGAAGCATTATTAGATTATTGTCAATGTGCCATGCCGATAAGCATGTGGTCTCAGCATGCCCATATCCTCAAGCAATCTCTCTCACTCTTTGTCTCTCTAAACGTCATCGTTGAGATGGAAAGTGATGGTTGATTTTATAATTCTTTTCATTGCTTACTTTTCTCTAGCTTTTAAGCACCAAATGCATATTTTAGCTAAGTTTAATAGTCGAGATTTGGATCTCCATTGCAAGGATGACCACCATCATGGAGCGTCTTGCTTATACTGCATTGTCGGCTAGGGGACTGGGTTGGATTGACCTAAAGCTCTCCTAAGAAATCTGTCTTTTTCTTGACGTACTGGACTGAATGGCTAAGATCTTATCTAACTCTTCATGAAAAAGAAAAGAAAGAAAGAAAAAAATCCTTCTAGAGATCGGAGAATGCCTAGTATGAAGTTACTCGACTGAAAGGAGAAAAGAAAAGGATGAGGTAGTCTACTTTAATAGAACCTAGAAAAATGCCACTCTTATGCGGGATATTCTATGAGAAGTGCATGACCTATCAACTACATGGTAGAGGAGAACCCCTCAACATTATCATCTTTATACCTTCCAAAAACGGCTTTCTTACTCGCTTAAGGAGATAAGATAAGATTGCCTTTCAAATGTCGCATCAATGGCAACCACCAAGATGGTGGGCTCAAGGGTCGGCGAAGTGGCCGAACACCCATGAAACCAGAAGGAAGGACGAGGTAACCAGAGAGTTGAGAGGCTCAACCCTCGTCATTATGTGACAGACATTATCCACTGTAAGACTAATAGTCTATTCTAAGCCACAAAAAAATAAAATAAAAAATAATTAAAAATTTATCGTAGAGTCCACTTCTTCAGGAATTTCTGACTTACAATATATTGTTACTTTTATATTTAGCCAAAAATTATTATGCAAGCAAAGTACATCTTCTTACATGGCAAAACATTTGAGGCAAAGGCACGGGGAAATGATAGCAAGCACGGATTGGGCATTTTAATCATGAACCGCAATGCGAATTCCTCGAGCATGCTTCGCGGACGAGATTCTATGACATATTATTTCTAGTACGTCTCAACAACCGAATCACTAAATTTTATAACCATAAATGTGATGGGAGCGCGCATCGGATCGTAATCTCGATCGCGACGACGATGTACTGACGGCGTAGGGATGGGGAAAAGCATTAAAAAGCGCGATCCCTTGCTCATCCGGTCAATGCCGGATGCTCGAGGATGTGACTGATCCGGGGCCTCTGCCGTGAGAGCGCCAACTGGTGGACCTGTAAATGCAGGAGGAAGGAATGGGGGTTCCCTCCATAGCCAAAATTGAGCACGAAAGGAGCAACACCGTCCAAAAACTACAAGGTCACAAGTTGGTGTGGCATTTAACGCAGCAACAGGGACAGAAGGTGACCTCCTCGGTCCTCCCAGCTTTCTTATTTTGGCTTGGACCCATTGCCCTCTGTTCACCAATTGATTACCAAAGAGAAAGAAGGCCCATGCTGCAGCCTACTACTTTATGAGCACCATTATCACTTTTATGAATATTTTTCTTCTGATATGTCCTGGTAGTGCTTTAGAAATCAGATTGCCCCCTTATTAGGTGTCCCGAAAACTCGTAGGCTATGTTTGATCAGAATTAGGAAAGAATAGAATAGAGATGGATAAAAGGAATCCCCTGGACAATAAATGTTGACATATTTAATCTTGCCAAGTGTTTGGAACACTTCAAGATAAGATTGGATATCGAATACTCGACTGAATTAGAAAACTGAAAAATTGGAAAAATCAATGAAATTAAAAAAACCGAAACCCTAGATCTAGGGATTGCCGCCACAGCTGCCGCATCGTGGCCTCGATCAAATACGGCGACCACTCTGCACGCCGATGCGGATTTGTAGATCTGAGACCATGAGAAAAAGATGGGGCATGGAAATTCAAGCGACCACCAGTATCGCCTCAGAGTGATCGAGGTCCGAGTTGATCGGCAACCTCTCCATCACCATCTTCACCTCGCCGCTCAAGAGGCCGCGTGGTTCCGCAAGATTCTCGCGTCACAAGTTGTCATAGCTGTGAACGAGGCAGCGGAGGTAGGACGCCTTGCCAGATTATTATCGTGTGGAGCAACACCAGGACCACAACGATGCCTATGAGCGAGACGGGTCGTTGATAAGGAGGGTCAAATCAGCTCCATGAGAACGATGCTTTGTCTAGATTGGTTGATCCAGCCCTTGGGACCATTGTTAAGAAAACCCCTTGTTATGTTTTGAAGATGACAAAATGATGAAAGGTTACTAATTTGTTTATTGATTGAGTAGAACCAAGTGAAAGATGAACAAGTCAATATGCATATGGTGTCCAAACAGGACGTCAAAAGGTTATGAGTTCTGTACCAATGGTGACAAGGCATTGGGCGTACCTAAGTAGAAAGTGAACAAGCGGAGTTCGGTAGAGTTTGGAGGTACCATAGAGAGGTGAACAGCAAGGTAGAACATTGATCACAAATATGTTTGGAAGGACCGGAGATAGAGACTTTCGTTAGCAAGTCAGTTTACTGCATGGATATCAACAAGACAAATGAATGGATGTTAGCAAGGTTTACACTTGAATATCATCAAGGCACTGTATATCATCATAATACTGTGAAGGTTGAATATCAACAGAGTGCTGCGAAGGCTGAATAATAGTAGAACTTTCATTCAACCTTTAACGACAACTTTATCTCAATCTAGAAGATTATTATTTTGAGATATTTAATCTCATCCCTTGACAGCCAGTGATCTGGCGTAGATTCACTTCAACGGCTAATTAATGTTCTAAAAAATTCTCCAACAGCTAGTTTAGAGATTGATCCTCTTGAGAAATGTCCAACGGGAAAATTGGATACTGATGAGTATAAAAGGAGATCAAGAGACCCAAGAAGAGGATAAGCTATCAAGAGTTCAAAAATCCAAATATAGGGACAGCTTAACATTCTACATTTTTCTTCTGTGAGCTTCATATGTAATCTTTTGTGAAGTGTTGGCAGTATTATAATTTGTGCGTACGTGTGAGATGGTGAGATCTATCAGCTTGGGTATAAGCAACACCAGCTTCGAGAAAAGTGCCTGGGTATAAGCGGCACATTCTGCTGTAACTTCAAGAAGATTTTTAGCGGAATCTACCCGTAGCTTGATACTGGAATCAAGTCGAATCACTCTGAAATTCTGTGTGCAAAGCCTTCTATCTCTTTGCTCATATTTACTTATTACTCGATAGAAGTTCTTGCATTGCTAGATATTATCAGAAAACTATTCATATGCACACTCTTTTTAATCGGTCTTGATCATATTCAACTTGATTTTTCTGATTCTGTATCTATTTACCAAGTTTACGTAGCCACATATTCACCCTCTCTAGGCGATATTAACTAGCCAATAACAACTATACACAGTAAGAAGTCTCTCCAGATTTGTAGATGTCATCGCTCTTAGTCTTTACCCAAGATCAGCTTGTTCTTCTCATTTTGTAAGAGTCATCGATTCCTCGAGTACATAATCAATTCTCCAAGACAACGTATTCTCATTTGTAACCCGTTGAACCCACAATGTCCTCATACCATTCCATCGGTGGTTGCTTTTTCGCACCTTTGACCTTTGGCAAGCATCTTGAGTATTCTTGCCATCAGATCATCAAAAAGTTTCCCAAGAAATTTCTGGCTCTCCATTGGAAGAAAACATGGTTTGCTTCTACTCGCCGGCGAGCTTCGGCTGAAATGGTAGTACAAGGAACAACTTGTTCTTGTTGCTTTCGTTAAGTTATTTTTGAATTTTCTTTCATCCCAGTCCGTTAATCCCACCCCATTTCTAGATTTCTTATCTCGCATTTTATCCGGACGTATCTGCTTTTATACGGTCCATAAGATGTCCCCAAACAATGGATGAGATAATTTTGTATATGTTGAGATGCATGCGGAGAATTGATGTAATATAGGATAGTTAATATAGCAGAGTTGACTCATAACTTATTAGCTTAAACTTTTAAATGAATGTGGGTCTAATTGAATATTTTGACGGGCTCAAACTTGATTTCCCTCTTGGCTATCTCCCTATGTGAAGGTATCAGGATTTTTGTGACACGTTTCCCAGACTATCCTAACATAATCTAGAGCACCAAACGCAACCCTAAGAAATTAGGTGATTGCTTAATTTAGATGCAACGCATTTGGTATTCAAATTACAGCGTCTCCCACTTTGTGTTTTTTTTTTTTTTTGATAACCGGGGTGTCCAGCCGTGCCGGCGAGCTTACGCTCAAACCGACGGCGACCGACTAATCCCGGGGTGTCCAACCGACGTCTCCCACTTTGTGTTGTTTCAAGGAAAATCAAAGATTTGGAAAATATTTTCCAAAATATAAACGCCTATATCACTCATAAAAATAAATGAATGCAAAATATTTTCGTCTCCGTGAAAATAGTCAAGCATAAAATGTTATCGATAATGAAAATAGTTTCCGTTGACTAATTTTCCTAAAAGATACAAGCATTTATTTTTTGAGAAATGTTCCCCAAATCTATGATTTTCCGTGAAACAAACACACCCTTAAGATTAAGTTTTGGGACTAGCTCGCCATCTTGTGAGTGAAAGAGCTTATTTAATGTACGCGAGGGCAATTGAGTGCGCCACCATGGATTTATCAAGTTGAATGGGTATGGAGACCCGCTTATTCGGATGTCCGTGAGACACCCTATCTCCATAAATTGATATTAGTGCGAACTTTTGAATTGTGCAAGTGACCATGACCTAGAGCTGTTTGCATGCAGTTAACGAAATCCGAACATTCGACAATAAGTTAATTTTTGAAATGAAAATTTGCTATTGCCCTAATTAACAGCGCGTTAGCGTGGGAAGTTTGAAACCCTATGTATATGGCAAAAGGAGACAAAGGCAAGGCCAGAGAGGAAACACGTTTTAACAACACAAAGGTGTTATGAATTTGATTCAGTGTGAATAAAGTCGAAAGGGCATTTTGTCGAAATCGTGTGGCTAGGAGGAGTGGAGGACCTGCCCATCGGACGGCAGAAGGGCAGTTGTCCGGGCGGGAGCCACGTGCAGCGGCTCCGCACGTGGACATAGTTACTAAAATGTTGTTGAATGATCCTTAGGCATCACCACTATGAATTTCGACATAAATGGTTGTTCCCCACTTGTCCGACTGTTGCTGAGCAAATTTTGGATATCGAACGCCTAACTCTGGCTTTACATCGACTTTTTTTTTTAAATATCTATCAAAAGGATAGGACTTCGCAATGTTGAGTATTTTTACCACGGTAAAGTTCCCCTCTAGAGATTGCTCTACATCGTATGTATCTTGTTAGTCGCCTAACTCTTGCTTTTCATCAACTTTTTTTTTTATCTACCAAAAGCATGGGACTCTACAGTAGCGTAAGACCATGTAAGGGGAGTGACAGATGCCCACTTGGCATTGTCGAGCTGGAACAATCTGTTCTTCAAAAATACCCTGATTCAGCGCTAAATAATTTCTTCACAAATTCAACTCCATGTCGTTGATAGAACATCGAGTCATTCTTGATTGAACGCACTTGTAAATTATCCTAGGATTAGAGGAAAGAGGATACGCTCGTTACATTCCCTCCAAAAAAAAAAAAAGTGCTACGTTAGAGATTCACGACAAACCACTCTTAATTGTGTCATTGAATGTGCCATTGTAAACAAAACAAAAAATTAAAGTTCTTATTGCAAGATGTTGTCAAGGAGGAGAAGGATCAGATTGACTACAATACATTGTACATTATCATGGATAGGAAGACAATTCAAGTATCAATATTTATGTACAAACGTTTATTTTGATGTTTTTTTTTTTTACCGACTCACATAAGTGCCAAATTAGAGGAAAAAATAATCGCTTAAGTGCCAATGATGAGAAATTCCGACCAAACAGTCCATTGGCATTTTTAAATACTTTTTAAATTTTACGTGGTTTGTTCTTTTAAAAAAGGCAATCCACATGTGAATTTAAAAAAAAAAATAATAAGTCCACATGTTAATTTTTTTATAAAAAATTTAAACTCAGTCTATTTGTGGGCCAACTTTTACAAATTAATCTTTTTTTTAAAAAAAATCAAATTAATTTAAAAAATACCAAAAAAAAGTTTGCTTCGCACAGTGACGAAGATGAAGGACGGACCGGCGGGGATCGCCGGCTCGGCGACCCCCCGCCGACGGCTGGCAAGGTCGAACCTGGTCGCGGCTGGGCGAGGGCGACCGCCCTGGCCCCGCGATGGCCGGGCCTCGGCAACCTTGATTCGAGAGCTGTTGCTGTGATTACGACTTACGAGGGACGAAGTGCGGGTGGGGTTGAGCTCTTTGTATGAATCGCTGCACCAGCAGGTTTCGTGAAAGCCAGAGAGTGCTGGAGGTTTGAGAGCAACTTCCACAAGAGGAAGAAAAAAAAAAAAGAACAGAGCGTGAGAGATACACAGTGTGCGATTGCTGGTTTGTTCCGTCTGCGATCTTCTTCCCCCCTTCTCTAACATCCCCGCTTCTCTGAATCCCTTTCTGCGAATCAGCTGTATTGGTCTCTCTCTTCTTCTTGCTTTTTATTTTAGTTTCTTCAGTTGAATCAGCCCAGAGGGTGATCTTTGGTCCCTCGAAGGTTGATCTTGAATTTAAGCTTTCTGGAGTGAAGCGGTTGTGTATTAAAGGACCTCTTTCGTCCATATCCGTTTGACAAAATCGCTTCTTTCCTTCGCTTTTCTGCCGAAAAGAAAAATCTTAAGCCTGTGCTTTGATTTGGTAAGTAGCAGGTTACAGAACAGAAGTATTTTCTCTTCCCTTTCAAGTCTTATTAGTCCAGATTTGAGTTCCAGGTTCACACATTAGACATTTATGGCAGCAGTCATGCATTTCTGCAGTAGCAGCGCAGCAACAGCTGTTGATCATGGATATTAGCTTATGTTAATTTTTAAGATATGTTGAATTTTTATAAATGTTCTTTGGCTTTTTTTACGCTGATGTAGATCTCCGACGAGTCCCAGGGATGCCAACAAGTAACACGTAAAATATTAGTTCCTCAGACCAAAAACATCCACCGGGAGTTATTATTCGGGCAAGATTAGTGTTAGCTAAGCGCCGGTAGTAACGAGAGATTCTTTTGATTGTTCTCGGCACAAAAAGGATGAAAATCATTTGATAATGTAAATGATTAGCTATTTATTCGAGCATAGGTTTGGAGCAATCTTAGACATCTAAACTATAAACATCGACGCTATCTGGTGCTCATTTACTATGCACTATTTCTACAACACACGATGCGCAAATAATATACCCCCAGTAACCAACCATGTGCCCTTCCTCTTTCCCCACGCTTTTCATACACTTTCACTATTATCCACTGCACATGTTAGAGGATGTCTCATTCTCGAACAAGACCCCACATATCCGATAAGACTCTGCTCAACCACAAATCACTTTACAAACATACAACATCAAGATATACCCAAAAACAACCAACACACGCAAAAAATTGGAAAAATCCCTAAAGATAGAACAAGCTACATTCTTGGCTAGTGACTATCATAAATGTACCTATATTCCCTAGATTCTAATATTGTCTTTTTAGGAAAATCAAAATCCTTTGAATTGAACCGAAATCACCAATTATGATCTCTAAATACCATTTCTAGGAGCTCTTCTATAGAGCACGATTATATCACGATTAATACTAAATACACCATTCCGTGACTAGAACACTAGATATTCATCCCTGTTAATTGTTCTATGTTTATGTACACTAACTTAGTCTCTTGTCTAGCAACACATTGCGTGAAAACCAG
>JAGVVM010002093.1:0-21409 GCA_019149425.1 Psidium friedrichsthalianum
TCGCAAAATCTAAGCTTTTGATGACCTTTTTTGCAAAAATTGACGCCACCAATGGATTCAGAAGATCAAAATATAGGGGGTGATGTGCTCTGATTTTCGATTTAGTCCTTAGAAAATTTTTAATTGCATTTTTAAGCGTTTTAAGGACTGATTTGAAAAATCAACAATTGCATTATGGTCCTTTTTAGGAAATTGGACAATTCAATGAAATTTGGACTGGATTATAATTTTAAAAAATAGAGGAGGATGACACGACTCTAAAATGCAAAAATTGAAAATTAAAGAATTAAAATGAAATTTCTAGGATTTTTTCAATTAATTTGAAAATGAGATTAACAAAGAAAACCCCATTTCCAATTAATTTTTTCAAAATTTCTTTGGCCAAAATGAAGGGGAAATTAAAAATATATATATGGACTATTTTTTCATATTTTTGTGGCCTCAAATGCTATTTTTTATTAATTTTCCATTATTTTTCTATTTTCTAAAAAATGCGAAAAATAAGGAAAATTATTTTTTGTTCAAAATTCATTCCTTAGGCTAGGCTAAGGCTTTCAAAGTTGATTTTCAAATTTCTCATTTTTTCTTGATTTTTATGAATTTTTGAAAATAAAATATAGGAAAATACTGAAAATGCAAAAATTTATTTTTTTTGTCAAAATTGATTTCCTAGGCTTGACCAAGGTCCCCAAAGTTGATTTTTTTATTTTATGAATTTTTATGAATTTTCTAAAATTTTCTAAAAATAAAATTGGCCAAAAAATCAAGTGTCAACATGGAGGTTGGTGGCATATGAAGGTAAGCGTTGTCGAAAAGAAGATGATCGCGTAATGAAAAAATAGTGAGGTGAGAAGTATTTCTTGAGTTGAGAAGCATTTTTTTTTATTTCCCAAATTGAGGGAAAAATAATTTCAGAAGTGAAATTTTATTTCAGAGGTAAAATTTTTACCAAACGAATTTTTGCTCTGGAAGCACTTCTGGAGCAGAAATCCATTTTTAGAAGTATTACCATGCACACCCTAAGTGCCCATTATGAGTTTTCAATTCGATTTTATGGAAATATGTATCATACCCTAAGTTCATAGCTGTCCTATAATAACCAAAGCCTTTAATGAAAACCAACCATTCATAAAAATTTAGTATCACATAAATAATTCATCAGGTAAGACTTGTATTCACCAAACTTAAAAAACACCACGGCTTAGCAAGGGACAATTATCACTATTTCAATGACATCAAGTCACGAATAATGCAATTGTCTAACTAAGTATCGACTTTATGCAGCGAGATGTTTTATAGGCCTCTAAGGTAGTTCTGATTATAAAAAGCAATAACAATGAAAGATGATTAGACCTATCATATACTCAAATTATGCATAGAATTATATATCTTATGGATATTGTATGAAAGTGTTTTAGCAATATCCCTTTTTAACAAATCATAAGAAAAAAATGTTCTATGATTTGGTTAAATTCTATCCCACAAAAACACAATCATGGCAAAGTGGATCCAACAATTGACCCAATTATTTGTAAGCTTGATGGTAAATAAGATTAAAAAAGAAGAATCGAACCACTTGTACTACAACAAAGTAGGGTGGAATAACATGTAGTGCGAATTCAATAAATAGACAGAAGCATAAATTTGCATCTCTTTCTCGAATAACATTCAATAAAATATTCAAAAAAATCGTTTCATTGGTCCCACTTAGCTTTTCCAGCTGCCGCATCAGCTTTTCTGTCATCCACGTAAGCAATGGCACTCAAGTGATCAATTTTTAAAAGTTATGGCAGTCAAGTGAACAAAAAAAAAATTATGGTACTTAAGTGAACGTCGTACAAAAATTATGGCATTTGCGGTGTGCTTACCCCTAGCAACTTCTAAGTGGGGGAAAATGGATAGGTTTTTGGCACCCGACTTGGACTTTCAATGACCGAGAAGCGTCCAAAGACCGACTAGCTGGCATAACAAACTTGGGGCCAAAAAAAAATTTTGGTTAGAGGAAATTAAAAGAGCAATTTGTTCGTGCATGCCAGGAGGAGGTCATTCGATTAGGAGGGGATTTTTAGAGATCAAAAGAGGAGGAGAGAAGTGAGGGAACGTCATCGGGAATGCTCTGCTTAGTCACGACCAAGAGGGGCGCAAGAGGAGAGCGTCGTTCATGAATCATCTAGACCGATTTGAGCCTCGAGAACATTCTTTTCAAGTTTAGGGAGGTAGCTAGATCACCGGCGATCATCATTGAGCCTTGCCATTGGTACTGCGAAGGTCGGTTTTTCTCAGCCGGAGCTGCTCTGTTTTCGTGGCCAAATTTGTGTTTGGATCCAATCGCGCAGTTTATGACTCATTCATGCGTTTTTGACCTTCGATTGACCTCTAAAACTAGTTCTAAGCCTTCCTTGTGCTTATTATTGCATTGAAACGAACCAAACCACGAGATCAGTCTCTCTCCCGAGCTTAGCCAAAATACCGAACTGCCAGTCTTGAGCTTGTAACCTTCAAAGGTCAAAACCGTTCAGGTTAGTTTCCTAAAGTTTTATTGATGTGCATCTTTGGTTTGGATCGCGCGTAAAATGATCGAAAAGGGAGAACTCATGCTCGTCGGAATCTGGAAAAAGCACTCACTGTTAGGGCTAGATTAGGCTAGTTTCATGTGGTTTTTCATGATAAATTTGACATATCTTCAGGTTAGATCATTAGGGATTAGAGCAAGCTTGAAATCGAAGCGTTTTTAGATCGTTTGGATGTTTTCCTGGCAAAATTACCGGAATATCATGCCAGAACAGTGTCTCCGGCGATATTGATTTTTCTTCCCCGGCAAACCTATTGACCATTCAACTTTTGTTGATTGGTCAATGATGATGTGGCGCACACGTGGCGGCCACGTGGTGCCCATCAACCCGAGGTGGATAATCAATTTTTTTAATTGATTAAATTTATTTTAAAATTATTTTCGAATTAAAAAATAAAAATCTAGATCCGACAGTGGTCATGTGCCACGTGTCAAGATCTAAAATTTTTGGTATAAAAATGATTTTTCAGAAATAATAATTCATTTTTGAAATTTTTTTTATTCGATGGTTGAAATTTCTCCACATGGCGCATTCTCAGGCCTTAGATAAATAATAGGCAGGAAAATAGAAAAAAAGAATAGAAAATTGAAAATTGAAAATTTTCAGAAATTCAAATAAAAAATACCAAAACTGCGTCGTTTTGGACTCGATTTGGATCCTGTGGGTCTGGGCCAGGTCCTTCGGGTTTGTGGGCCGGGTCAACCTAAACCAGGTCCAAAAATTAATAAAAAAATTTGAAAAAAATCAAAAAATAAAAAAAATCCAAAAAGGAAAAAATCATAAAAAAAATTCTAAAAGATTCTAGAAAAATTAGAAAAATTTCCAAAAATCATGAAAAATAGGAAATGACCACATTCAACTGGTTTGACCTATCTTCATGATTTTGGGTTCTTGAGCCTTGAAAAATGACTATTTTGCCCCTTTGATCAATTCGACCCAAAATTTTCCAAATTACACCTGAACCTAAGTGGCACATTTTCTAAGACCTTAGGGCTCTACTAGGCTTGTCATATGGCCATTTGAATGTTGATTTGATACGATTTATCCACACATACTAATTCTTTGATCTGCACACTTTCAATTACTGATTGTCTTTGACAAGATAGTTTTCCCCAAATGTACGAACAATTTAGACTTTAAGACTTACCTTACCAAAAAAAAAAGACATATCAATGAAATCTATTGGTTAGAAAATTGCTCAACTTAGGTACTGAAAAAGCGTCGACTAAAACGTCAACGTAACTAAGTTTCCAAACTCACTTCTCTAATTTTCGCAGAACTGAACGGTCTCTCTCAACCGCGCGGTAGGGTTTCCTATCTACCCTCCATAAAAAGATTGGTGGCTACTCTAATAACATATACACTAATCACATGTCACCCAACCACACTAAGGTCCATCTTGGTTTTAAAAATTCCTTTCCAACGCAATTTGGAATGGGCTTGAGAGGGCCCACGCCTTGATCTCACCCATTCTATTCAAGCGTACGAGATCCCGAAAGCAATCCATTAGCTCCCTTGAGATATCGTAAAAATCTTGAGAGGGCCGCAACACAAAAAAAAATCTATTCTTGAAATAGAAAAGCGTTTGGAAGATGCACAAAATTTTTGTTTCTCTTCCTAATTTGTATCATTTAAGTCAAATAATTATGTAGTTACTTTTGTGAAATTTCATCCTATATTTCGAATTAATTGAATATTAATCATATTGATTTTCTTATATAACTTATAGCATATAACATTTTTTCGTGTTATTCATCTAATTGCAGTGTTATAATGAGTCATTTTAAGCTTAAAAATGAGAGACCATGTTGAACTAATGTGTGATTTTAGATTAGCTCGGGCCCTGCCAGGTCTATACCAAATTACAACGAGAGAACATCAAATTCGATTTTAGTGTGATCGGTAACATGTGTATGTGTACATGCAAATGGAGTCGCGCACTAGTCTTTGGTAAAGTAGATGGAAAACCTTATCGAATGGTCAGGAGAAATCATTTGATTCTACGTAACCAAAGAAATCTAGGGTCCAAGAACTTGATTATGTTGATATTTTCCATCGATGTCTTTTCAGCACTGAAGTCGAGCATTTTCTAAACATATTTCATGCAAATTTATGAGATAAGGCAATGCTAAGTGTTCACACGTGTTGTTTCTGTTTTTTCTAAATTTTCTAAAATTAGACTAAGTCTAAAGTATCTAAACCTAGGCAAATCACAACAATGAAATCAAGTGTGCAAGCAAGGAATCATGACATTGATAAATCGCATCATAAAACCCTAATGAAGCCCTAAGAACTTAGAGAAATGTGGTTCGAACTTAATTTCTAAGATGTTTATAATTTTCCTAAAAAAACAAAATATATGAAATCTGAAGAATCTAGGCCCAAATTTATGACAGTGAGATCAAACTAGTCTAATCTAAGCTTCTTCTATTTCTATGGATTTTTTTGAAATTTTTTTTGATTTTTTAGAATTTTTCCTTTTATATTTTTATTTTATTTTTTTAACTATCTTATGTATTTTTCTTTAAAAAATGAGATTTCATTCTATTTAGATCAAGGGAAAAAGTGGTGAGAGAATTGAAAAGAAAAGTGAGAGATCTGTGATTTCATTTTGTTTTGTGATTCTCAAAAGTGATTTTTTTCCCAAAATCAATTTTTTTTGTTCTTGTTTTTACTCCAAAACTGTTCCCAAGATCAGAATCAGAATCTTTTACGCCACTAAACATGATTCTCATCTTTTTTTTGTTCCAAAAAACAGAATCAAAGAACCAGAATAGTTGTCATGCAGGCCCTTAACTTCTGAAACAGAAATTTGTTTGGTAAAAATTTTTACTTTTGAAAGAAATTTCTACTTTTGAAGTGAATTTTCACTTTTAAGTTGTTTTTCCTTAATTTGAGAAGTTAAAATAAATTAATTCTCAATTCAAGAAGTATTTCTCACCTTATCCTTTTTTCATTAAGCCCTCACCCAATTCAAGAAGTACTGCTCACAACTACCGACTGCCGCCCGCTATCTTTGCCAACTGTTGCCCCTTGCGCCAATCGTCAACCATCGCCAACCACCATTGCGACCATTGCTGTCGTCTCTAGCTGTTAGAGTAAAAAATAAATATTAATTTTTTATTTTAAAAAAATTTAAAAATAAAGTATAAATTTTTCGGCTGCCAATAATAATTTTTCATAGAAATTTTGTGTTAATAATGTTTGAAAAGTAGAATTTCTCAACCGTTACTAAACAAATTTCTTTGATCAGAAATCAACTTCGGAAACAAAAATAGAAAAATCAACTTTTGTTTTTGAGTAAAAGAAGAAAAATCAACTTCTAGTTAGAAATTAATTTCTAAAGCAGAATTGTTACCATGCATGCCCGATCCAAAGAAAAAAAAGAAAAATTTTAAATGAGGGCATGAAATGTCATCATTTTCTTAAATAAAAGCCTAAAGTGAATTTTGTTTTGAAAAAAGAGCTTGAAGTCCCTTCTTTTTTTCGAAAAAGGACATGATCAAAAGGCATTTCGCCATTTAATTTTCAAATATTTTTGTTTTCTTTTAGTTTTCATAGAAAAATTTGTGTTAATAATGTTTCAACCGTCACCCATCGCCGCCTATCGCCAATTGCTGACCTTTGCCAACCGCTGCCCGCTACGCTAATTGTTGACCAGCATCGACCACCACCGCGACCATCGCCACCGAGTCGCCATCTCCGACTTCCGAAGTAAAAAATAAATAATAATTTTTTTATTTTTAAAAAGTTTAAAAATGAAGTATAAATTTTTCGGCTATCAATAATAATTTTTCATAGAAAAATTTGTGTTAATAATGTTTCAAAAGTAGAATTTTTCAACCGTTACCAAATGAATTTATCTGAGAAATCAACTTCTAGAATAGAAGTAGAAACATCAACTTCTGTTTCTAAGTAAAAGTAGAAAAATCAACTTTCGACTAGAAGTTAATTTCTAAAGCATAACTATTGCCATGTGCGCCCGATCCATAGAAAAAAGAAAGAAAAATTCTAAATGAGAGCCCGGAGTGGATTTTGTTTTAAAAAAGGATTTGAAATGCATTCATATTTTTAAAAAAAGGACATGATCAAAGGGCATTTCGCCAATTAATTTTTTTTCTGGTTTCCTTTATTTTTTATTTTTCTTGTTTCCTCTCTCCTCCCCTCCCCCAGCCATCGCCGGACGCCCGACGCCGCCAATGTGGCGCTACGTTCTGCGCAAAAGCCAATGTGAATCCGGCATGGCGACGGGAAAATGAATAGAATCAACCCCTGGGAGCGTGTCGAAGACATGATTTCTAACAGGGAAAAACGGGTGGGGCCCAATGGCAATAAACAGCCAGATAACGGAGAGATGTGATGCGAAGCAAGAAGGCGATGTAGGTATTGACTCGTAGCTCTAGCTGTTCGACGGAGCAAGCGGGAAGACGAAATGAAATTACGTGGACACGAGCAGAAAACACGAAATGCGAGAGAGAGATTGAGGAGGACGAAGGGTCGTACCAGAGAGAGCAGAGAGCCTGATCGCGACGAGAATGGAGGATGGCGGGAGAGGTGAGGAAGAAGGAGGGAGGGGAGGGGTCGTCCACTCTTGGCGGGCTCCCTATTCGTTCCTTCCCCCGCTTTTCCCTCCTTTTGGTTGGCGGTGGTCAAAATGAAAACAAAAATATTGGCGCCTCCAACTGATATCCGTCGTTGAGATTCATTCGGCAAAAGTACACCTCAAGTGCCAAAACTTGTGTACGGCGTGCACTTTGGTGCCAAAACTTCAAAACGTTCACTTTTAGTGCCAAGTTCGGAAGCAAATCGTGCCACTTCAGTGCCAAGTTTCATCTGAAGCATACGTGGCTCGCCGGAAAGCCTACGTGGAGGACGACGTGACTCGCCGGAGGCCAACTTAGCAATTAAAGAGTAAACGACGTCGTTAAAGCTAAATCCATCCAAGCATAAACCCTAAATCCCCAATTACAAACCCTAAATCCCTAAATTCAACACCAAATTCAAACCCTAGCCGAGTGACGGCGGCTTGCGAGTGATGGCGTACGAACGACGGCGGCGTGCGAGCGACGGCGGCGTGAGAGCGATGGCATGCGAGCAACGGCGGCGTGAGAGGGATGGCATCCGAGCAAACGGCGCGCGCTGCGAGTGACGGCGGCGAGTGAGGGACGGCGAAGAACGAGCAACGGCGGCGAGCGAGCAAAGGCAGCGAGCAAGGGATAGCAGCAAGCAAGCAACGACAATGAGTGAGTAATTGCGGCCAACGAGGGACGACGGTGAGGGAGCGACGGCGAGGAGCAAAGCAACGTTGGATCGGAGACCAACGACGTCGATCGAGCGACGTCGTTTTTCATTTCTACCCTTGACAAGCCACGTCGGACTTCCACCGTGGTAATTGCTTCTAAAAATTTGCCACATAAGATAATAAAACAAATTGAAAAATCCACGTAATTCATTTGGCCGGATTTTGGCCGGATTGCACTAAGTGCACGATTTGCTCCGAACTGGCACTAAAGTGAACGTTTTGAAAGTTTTGGCACCAAAGTGCACGCCGTACACAAGTTTTGGCACTTGGGGTGTACTTTTGCCAGATTCATTCAGTCCATCCTGGATTTTTGAGCGCGGATCCCAACGCTTTCTTTAATACACATTCGAACCCCGCTTGCGTTTTGGCAAAAGCATGTCGTTCAACACCCTTCCCTGCTGATACCCACGAATGGCCAAGGAAAAAAAAAAAACACAATCAATCGCCGCACGGTCCAAAATTACTGTGGATTGATTCTCCGTGAACGAGTAAATTTTTCGCACCAGCAAGTTAGATATATTATAGGAATACGATCCGGGCAATTCCAAAAAGTAAGAAAGAAATATCGTATCTGAAGCCAAGTCTCGGCGGCTCCCAAATATTTAAGCCAAAAAAATAAGCATTTTCAGGCAGTTGTGGAGAGAAGGAAAGAAAGAAGAAAGAGAAAAAAAAGAAAAAAAATGTATATTAAAATGCAAATGATAGAATGCCCTTGATCAGATTATTCTTTGAACATTATGGGCACTTTAGGTTTTTATTTAAGAAAATGAGAGCACTTTAGATGCTTAATTAGAATTTTTCTATTTTTTAATTGAAATAATTGTACTAAATTTTTTATTAACATAATAATACAGTCCTTCAAAGTTAAAACATAGTGATTTTTACCAATGTAATGGTAATTTTGTTTGGATACTTCAGGTGTCAAATACATGAATGGGCTATAGAAGCACAGATTCTTTATGACGTTATCTAATGTTGGGTAAATGACGAATTCGTAAGTCCATCATTCAGGAGTCAACCGATTACGTGAGAATGCAGAAAAGAAACATGGCATTTCATCAATTCCCGTTACGGTGCCGAAGAGGCCAACGATTTGGTTCCATCAAAATTCTTGAAGTCACCGGGCCCCCACCCATTTTTATGGGGAACTTGCGAAGGAGATTGCGTGGGGATTCATTGCGATGCATACTACAATGTTGGGGGTCGTGTCCTTGATGGGCAACGTGCCCTCTATAATTTCGCCACGCCCAAAAAAAAAAAAGGCAAATGTGAAAGAAAATGAAAAATTTTAAATAAAGGTACGAAGCCTTCTCATATTTTTAATAGGACTTTAAGGGTGCGCATGACAACGTTTCTATTTTTCTGTTTCTGTTCGAACCTATTCCAGAAATAGGTTTTGAAACAGAAACTCTTTGGGCAACGCAAATCTATTTTTCTATTTTCTGGAACAAAAAACTGTTCCAGAAATAGATTTTGACTCAAAACCAAAAACAAAAAATTTTGTTTTTCTGACAGAAATAGAAAAATCTATTTCTGTTCCAGAAATAATTCGGGAACAGAATGGTTGTCATGCGCGCCCTAAGTGAATTTTATTTTAAATAAGAATCTAAAATGATCAAAAGATTTCAAAAAAGGCATGATCTAAAGGATTTTTTCGTTGTTTCTCATTTTTGATTTTTTGATTTTTTTCTATTTTTTATTTTTCTATTTAAAACAAAAAAACAAAAAAAAAGCCACACATACGAGAGGGCTGCCCCTCCCGCTTATGGCTGCTAGGCGATGAAGGCCAAAGGGGTCATCGACGCCTCGGTGAGGGCCAATGACGCCGCCAACCAGAGGGATAGCCAAAATCGAGAGAGGGTCGAGCCCTGTCCCGAATTTGGGCAAGAAGGCAAGGGATGACCGCCCCCCCCCCCCCCCCCCCCCCAAATGTGTCATTTTTTTGTTTTAATTTTTTTTGTTAATTTTTAAGGGAATAGAAAAAGGAAAAGTTTAATTAAAAAAAAATAAAATCAAATAAGAAAAAAAACGAAAATGCCCTTAAAATCAAGTCCTTTTTTGAGGTTTCATGGCCACTTTAGACCCTTCTTTGAAACAGTTCATTTCAGATCATTATTTAAGAAAATAAGAACACTTTAGGCCCTTATTTAAATAAAATTCATTTAGAGCCCTTATTTGAAAAAATAAGGGGATATGAGTCAACAACGGTAGGAGACAGTTGTCCTTTATATTATCAATTTCTTATCAAAATTGATCAGATAGAGCCAATTGATTAAATGTGAAAAGAAGAACCATACAAGTATTATGGGAAGAAACAAAAAAAAAATATGTCATTCAGAACTACCTCATTATCTTTGTTTACAAATTACAATCAATTTTAACTTTGTGGGATTAAATCAATTTGTTTACAGAAGTGCTTCTAGGGTAGAAATTCATTTGGCAAAAATTTCTATTTTTGAAAGAAATTTATACTTCCGAAGTGAATTTTCACTTTTGATGTTATTTTCCCTTCAATTTGAGAAGTTAAAAAAATTACTTCTCAATTCAAGAAGTGCTTCTTGCCTTATTCTCTTTTCGATCATGCTCGATGTCAACCTCCTTCGCTGTATGCCGCTGCTCGCGAGCATCCGCTCGTGTTCCCCACACAGCCGACCTCTGCCGGTCCAAATATTGGGTGCACAAGAATTTAAACAGATTATGCAATTTCGAGTCCTAATTTAACGTGATCAAATTCATTCATCTCGAGGATATGAATACTGGGAATGATGCGTTGGTTGAGGTCACTGTTTTGGGGGAATTAGGACCTCGTTGGCGGAGGTTCAATTCGATTAGGTATCGTTTAGTTTTCATGTGGATTTCTTTTTATTTGTGTGGATTTAATAATAATTTCGAAAATTAGATTATTTTTTTTTAGTCAAATAAAAAAAGCAAGATAGGTGTAGGCCTCACAGAGAGGTGTGAACGGTAATGGAGGTCATTTAGGGCCTGCATGGTAACCATTCTGTTCCGAAAAACTGATTTTGATTAAAATGAATTTTTCTGATTCTGTTCCTGAATGAGTTTTAAAGAACCAGAAACGCGCTTGATAACTGCATAAAATTTATGTTTCGAAAAACTGTTGCTCTTCCTAATTTTTTTCATTTAAGTCAAATAATTATGTAGTTACTTTGTAAATTTTATCCTAAATTGGAGACTAATTTCCAATGCACACTAAAATAATTAGAATACATTTATTTTTTTAGCATGTCATAATAAATGAAACACAAATTTTAATACATGATGTTTGAAATTCGATTAAAGCATGGGACACGTGCCCATATTAAGGACTCATTTTTTTGCTTTAAATGTTGTGTTGTCTAAATACATACAAACATATCAGTCGAATAATCAAATTATCCATTGAAAAAAAGATCAAATTATCCTCCTTGATACAAAGTACAAGTCCTTCACTATCATTTTGTAACTTCTATCCTAAATCCAAATGGGTGTTTGGCTCCAGCTCTACGTGCAGATGGTTACATTTTGTGACGCACGGCTACGAGTATATATATTACCATCCACACGTTAGATGCCCTCATCTTCTGTGACATTTTTTTGTAGAAGAGTGATATCTTTGAAATCTAGGAAATTTAGGTCCAAAATTATGAAAATGAGATCAAACTAGTCTAATCTAAGCTTCTTCTATTTTTAGAAATTTTCCAAATTTTTTTTGTGATTCTTTAAAAAATTTCCATTTTTTTTCAAATTTTTTATTTTTATTTTTATTAGGTTGAGGAAAAAGTGACGAGAGAACTGAAAGAGAAAAGTGAGAGATGTGAGAGTTCATTCTGTTGTGTGATTCTCAAAAGTGATTATTCTTTCAGAGAACCAACTTTTTTTTGTTCTGGATTTTGCTCTAAAATTGATTCTGATTCTTTAAAACTGATTCTCGGAACAGAATCAGAATCAGAATTATTTGCGTTACCAAACATGATTCTCATTCTTTACTATTCCAGGGAATAGAATCAGAGAATTAGAATGGTTACCATGCATGCCCTTAATGTTTCTTGGTTGTCATGTCGGGGCATTCGAATTTGCCCCGATTGCTTGCGAGCTTGTCTTTGCCCTGTGGCCTCTGGCTGATAGCGAATTTCTCTGTCTTGGCTTTTTCTCCTTTTCGAGGGTTTCGGCTGCTCTTAGGTGTAGTGTCATGGTGTCCAAGCCAGTTTACGCAAAAGCGATGAGAAGATTGAGAAGGGGTTCGCCTAGGAGCAGAGCCGGGACGGTGTCACGTCTCAAAGGCGTCATCCACTCACGTTCTTTTTAATCTATTATTATACTTACAATGTATGAGCTATGCAGAAGACGATGCGAAAAGCAGAACGCCGTCACAAGTGCAATTAAGAAATGGATAGGCGCGCGCTGACTTTTGTAGGCCACGCGGTCTTCAGTGAAAAAAGTCACTATGTTCACACCTTTAGATATCTCTCTGACAGTCCGAATAACACGGTGGTCTGCGGTCTCAACGGACAAAAAATTTTATGCATTCACACCTTGCACGTCTTGGTCACGACTCCCATTTTCCAAAGTCTCTGTCCTCTAGTATGAGAATCAAATCAACAAGAAGATCAAAGCGGTGAACGGGCGACTTGAAAACACGTATCAAGTCTCAAGCTCACTGTCATTTTTTATTGTTGAACTCCATCGTGCCAATGGCTTCTTCATCTAAATCCACAGAGCCTTACAAGGTCTTTTGAGTTTTTAGAGGCACGGGACATACGTAACAGCTTTGCCAGCCATCTCTACAATGCGTTAGTTTACAATGGAGTACACACTTTTCGAGATAACCAGAACTGAAGGAGAAGGAAACGACAGCAAGAGATGTAGCAATTCAAAGATAAACTATTAGACTCGAACATTAAGCAAGAGTAAAAGGAAAATAAACACGAAGAAGAAAACATTTTGATGAAATGCATTTTCAAAATTTATGTTGAAACCACGCTAAGAGAAACTTTCTCTCTGGCGAGCTCCTCAGTTTGATATGCTTGCTTTATTTTTCTCGTTGCGCTTTCCTAGGCAACAAGACATAAAAAAATGGAAGCTCTTGATGTGCTCTGAATGATGTGCCCTTGAACAGTGGTGGAGGACTGGATTTCCGTCTGCATAAGTTGTAGAGAAGTCTTCAGCATGCTCTTTTTATGTGATACGTGAACCATGCATGATTAATGTTGATGTACACATGTCAATATATGAGTGGACAAGAGTAAAAATTGCATACCACATCAGTAAACATCTGTTAGACATATAGACCAGAAAGCTAGGGTGGAAAACCACATCCGCGCTATATCAGTGCACGGACATCCTCGCCTCAGCTCTGCGATCTACTTGGTGTACTTGGAGGATGAAAGAAGCTCTCCGGTCCGTTCCGTCAAGTTAAGTTAGGGTAAATCGAACCAACATACCTATGCCATCTTTTATGATGTTTAGGCTTGCGTATGGTAACCATTCTCATTCTCTGATTCTGTTCCCTGGAACAGTAAAGAATGAGAATCATGTTTGGTAACCCAAATAATTCTGATTCTGATTCTGTTCCCAGAATCAGTTTTAGAGAATCAGAATCAGTTTTAGAGTAAAAATCAGAACCAAAAAAAAAGTTGGTTCTGAAAAAAGAATCAGTTTTGACAATCACAAAACATAATGAAATCTCACATCCTTCACTTTTTCCTTTCAATTTTTTCGTCACTTTTCTCTCAACCTAATAAAATAAAAATAAAAAATTTTGAAAAAAATGAAATTTTTTTAAAAAATCACAAAAAATTAGGAATTTCCTAAAAATAGAAAAAGCTTAGATTATGCTAGTTTGACCTCATTTTCATAAATGAGGCCTAAAAATTAGAAAGAAAAAACAGTTTTTCAAAAATATAAATTTGTACAGTTATCAAACGCGTTTCTGGTTCTCCAAAACTCTCCAGGAACAGAATCAGAAAAAATCATTTTAATCAGAATCAGTTTTTGGGATCAGAATCGTTACCATACGCAGCCTTAATGACTTGAACAAAAGAGGAATAAGAAAAAAAAATGTTGCTTGGCTGGCCTTCGTGCAACTTCGTGTCATGTCCTATCAGTATTAGAAAAAATTAACTGTCTTCGTAGCTTACTAAATTAAATTAAATTAAATAATCTCAGTTACAAATAACCTGGCTTACAAATATGAACATAGCAAAGGCAAAATGAATTACAAATGATGGTTTCTTTCCTGCTACCACTGTCTTGACCATTGAATTGGTCACACCAAAAATTATACTAATGCTCATATGTCCATGTTCAAGCTATCCTTATTCATGACTAACTAATTAATGTCTATCTATTACACTAATAAAAGGGGTTTTCGGAAAAACTTTCCATTGATCACCATTAAATTTAATGGTGAAATGTGGATTGCTTGTTTTTTTTTTTTTTGGTTTCCAAGTTTTATGGATTATTGGAATGAAATGTAGTTTAACTTTTCAATTCGAAATGTTGATATTAACAAATGCTAATTATTATTTTTAGTGTAAATTCATTCTAGAGTCCTTTTTTATTGTTTTTTTATTTGTGGAATCATAAAAATGATAATTTATCATGTATATAAAAAATATATATTTAATATACAACGTGTCCCAGCGCTCCAAAATTCGGGCTTTTTACAAAAACGGGTTTAAATTTTAAGTTTTTACGAATTTGGGTTTTTTAAAAAAAATTTTACGAAAACGGGCTTGTTCGGCACTTAAAATGTCGAACAGGGCAGGGGGGGCTCCCCCACTCAACAGAAGGGGCCCTCCCTCCCCCCCCCTCCCTAAAATGCTATTTTTAATTAATTTTGAAGTATTTTTTTTATTTTCAGAAAAAAACTAAAAACGCGAAAAAATATGAAAATATATTTCTTGTGCAAAAATGGTTCCCTATGCTTGGCCAAGGTCTCCAAAATTGATATTTCAATTTTCTCATTTTTTCTTGATTTCTTAATCAAGTTTTTTTTAAGATAATTAATAGAATATCTATAACAACAATCTATAATTGCCAAAAATTCATATTCAGAAGCTTTAGTGAAACCTGAGGATCCAATTTGGAAGAAAAATAATTTTTGAAATTTTCGTAATTTTTTACAAATTTATCCATAATAACAAAATATCCGAAAATAAAAAAAAATAGATTTCGTGGCCTAAAAAATACAGAAAGATTGCCAATATTTTATTTTAAATACCTTTCCATGTTGAACCATTTAATATGCTAACTTTTTTTCGTGAACACTTTTTTTCCCTCAAATGCTATTTTTTTTATTATTTTGAAGTATTTTTATATTTTCAGAAAAATACTAAAAATATGAAAATTTATTTATTTTTTTCAAAAATGGTTTCCTATGGTTGGTCAAGGTCTCCAAGTTGATTTTTCAATTTTCTCATTTTTCTGATTTTCTTAATCAAGTTTTTAAAGAAAATTATTAGAAAATAAACAACTATAAATTGAAAAATCATATTTGAAAGCTTTACTTAAGCCTGAGAAACCAATTTGGGTGAAAAAATAATTTTGGAAATTTTCATAAATTTAAATACAATATTCATATTTATAAAATATCCAAAAAAAATTTCCTAACCCCCACCGCCCCCCCCCCACCCAACTCCTTGATTAAGATTACGAATATGATTTTTCAATATGAATATGAATATTGTATTTAAAATTATGAAAATTTCCAAAAATTATTTTTTCACCCAAATTGGTTTCTCAAGCTTAAGTAAAGCTTTCAAATATGATTTTTCAATTTTATAGTTTTTTATTTTCTAATAATTTTCTTTAAAAACTTGATTAAGAAAATCAAGAAAATAAGAAAATTGGAAAATCAACTTTAGAGACCTTGGCCAACCATAGGGAACCATTTTTGAAAAAAAAATTCATATTTTTAGTATTTTTCTGAAAATATTAAAATACTTCAAAATTAATAAAAAAATAGCATTTGAGGGCAAAAAAAGTGTTCACGAAAAAAATTTAGCATTTTAAATGGTTCAACATGGAAAGGTATTAAAATAAAAATATGGCAATCTTTCTGTATTTTTTTAGGCCACGAAATCTATTTTTTTTATTTTCGGATATTTTGTTATTATGGATAAATTTGTAAAAATTACGAAAATTTCAAAAATTATTTTTCTTCCAAATTGGATCCTCAGGCTTCACTAAAGCTTCTGAATATGAATTTTTGGCAATTATAGATTTGTTGTTATAGATATTCTATTAATTATCTTAAAAAAAATTGATTAAGAAAATCAAGAAAAAATGAGAAAATTGAAATATCAATTTTGGAGACCCAAGCATAGGGAACCATTTTGCACAAGAAATATATTTTCATATTTTTTCGCGTTTTAAGTATTTTTCTGAAATAAAAAAAAACTTCAAAATTAATTAAAAATAACATTTTGGGGAGGGGGGGGGGGGGGGGTGGGGTGGGGGGGGGGGGGGGGGGGAGGGAGGGGACCCTCTGTTCGAGTGGGGGAGGCCCCCCCTCTGTTAAGTGCCGAACAAGCCCCGTTTTCTTAAAACCTAAATTCGTAAAAACTTAAAATTTTAAACCCGTTTTTGTAAAAAGCCCCCAAAATTCTCTATTTTTTTTTTATAGAAATCATATATTGACATGTGTGCATTGACATTAATTAAAAACTTTGGACAAAATTTGTTTATTCATAAATGATTAGATGACTCTTAGCCGAGTAAAATGCGAGAGACTACTTACTTTTACGAACTAGAAATTCATATATATGGGTACTCGGTTATGCTAGAAAAATAGGATTCTCGTCATGATACTGTCGCGACCCTCCGAGATTTCCGGATCCCGAGGGAGTTAACGGGCTCAGCTCGGGCCCTCCCCGGCCCATACCAAATCGCGTCAGGAAATTTTAAGTCGTGGTCGATCTTAATGCGGTCGGGTGACAGTGAATAGTGTGCATGCCTTCGAAGTCGCCACCAATCATTTTTTGGAGGTATGATCGGAAACCCCATCGAGCGATTGGGAGGAATCGTTCGATTCTGCGAAAACCAGATATTTGGGTTCGGGGACTTAGTTACGCCAATATTGCTACTGACGCCCTTTCGGTACCTAAATTGAGTGATTTCCTAATCTAAGGAATTCATGCAGGCGAGGATTGGATAAGATAGACTCTAAGAATCTAAGGGGTTCATGCAGGTGGGATTATCTGTCCTATAAATCACAATCAGAGAAAAATGCGCAATTAAGAAATCAATATGCAGAGAAGATAAACCAAGTCAAGTCAAAGCGGGCCTAGGGGGGTCTAGAAAGGTCCAGGAAACATGCCATTGGATTCAAGGATGGTTTGGAATAGTTTGGGTCAGATTGGCCAGAGGGGCGAAATGGTCATTTTGGAAGGCTCAAGAAGCCAAAAATGTGAAATAGGTCAAACCAGTTGAATGTGGTTTTTCCCTAATTTTCACAATTTTTGAACTTTTCTAGGATTTTTTTAAAATTTTTTTAAGAATTTTTTGGAATTTTTAAATTTTCTAAGAATTTTCCTATTTTTAGGATATTTTCTATATTTTTTTGAATTTTATTTTGATTTTAGAATTTTTCCGATTTTTTCCGAACATTTTTCAACATTTCTGACAAGTTTTCTGAAAGTTTTGTGATTTTATGGATTTATTATATTTTTTATCTTTATTATTTTCTTATTATTCCTGATTTGGACTTTTCTAAATTTTTTTTTTAAGATTTTGCATTTCCCAAGATTTTTCTAAGGATTTTGGTGTCATTTTTTATTGCCGTTTATTATGACGTTTTATATTTTCTAAATTTTTTTTTAAGAATTTCTTGATTTTTACGGATTTTTTTTATCCATTTTCCCTATTTTCTATTTTTTATTTAATTCTTTAAAACCGAAACGGCGCAGTTTTTGTTTTTATTTATTATTATTATTATTATTTTTTGAATTTTCTATTATTTTTTTATTATTTCTTATTTTATTTTATTTTTTATTTTAATTCTCCGGGCCAGGTCAGGTTGACCCGGCCCAATAACTGAAACCAAATCTAAAACCCTAAACTTAGAACGACGCCGTTTGGAATTTTATTTTTATTTTTTATTTTTATTGATTTTCTGAAATTTTTAACTTTTTTATTGATTTTCTGAAATTTTAATTATTTTTGTTTTATGGACCGGCCCGTATTGACCCGGCCCACTATGTAAGCTTGGCCCAAGGCCCACTATTCCGACCCGATGCAAAAACGACGTAGTTTAGACATATTCTTTTAAATTTTTCGAAAATTCTGAGAATTTTTCTTCCATTTATATTTTCCGCTCATTTTTATCCAACGGTCAATACTATCCCACGTGTCTCTCCTGACCACCCATCCTTCATACTAATCCTACGGCCAAGATTGAACTCTAGATTAACCCTAACCGTCCGATCAAGATGTATTATTATATCCTATTTGTTTAATTTCAACCGACGTGTCATTCACGTCAGCGTTTTGACTAGGTCAACATGCTGACGTGGCGATGACGTGGGTTCCCACGTCAGCGCCACGTCAGCCGTTGACCAGGGTTAAACAGTGATTGGGCTCGTCTTCTTCCTCGAGCCACCCCTGAGCGAACGTCGTGGTATGCCGGTGACGATCCGACGGCGAAACCGACGCCGATCGAACTAATTCCGACACCAATCGAAACCTAATCCATTCCCGATCATCATACCCAAAATCAACTAGATCTATCGGTTCAAACATGGCAATCGAAGCATTCACAGAGAACGACTATGGCAGTTCAATCGAACAACACAGACCATAACTATTCGATTAACTCTACAGGAAGCACCATGAGAAGGTCAGAAGACTTACTTGGGGCTCGATTAAGCTCTAAATCGCCAGATTAACCTAACTAGGTCGAGACAGGATGAGCTAGGGTTTGGGGTTTCGACTCGGGGTTTACGCACAGAATCGATGCAAAATGAAGACGGGAATATGGTCAGTGACATGAGGAAGAAAATGCACATGAAACGAGCAAGAATCGTGGCAAAATCAGGAGTTGCCATGGGAGCACTGGGCTGAGCTTGACTTCGAGGGGTCATCGTTTTTGGCGTCGGCAAGCTCGAAAATGGCTCCGGTCTCTTCCTCAAGGCTCCAGCTACCTTTCCAAAGTAATCTCACGACTTCGTCTCCCCTCAGTTGCTCCATTTTCCCAAATTACAGTCGATTTTTTTCGGTTCAAAAAGTCCCACGAAACTTGAGCTCTTTCTCCCTTTTAGCCTGGCCTGAATCGTATCTCGTCCTCCTCGAGATCACCGAGATTTCCTCACTGGACTTCACAAACCACCTCTCAAATCTCTGAGAAATCTCCCTCGATTCGTACCGGCACAATTTTTTTGAAAAAATTTTGAAATTCCGGCGGGTATTTCGCCTGTGGCTGTCCACGTGCCCGACGACGAATGCACGTGCCATTTGGCACATCGCCGCCGGGCCGATTCCGCCGTGTCGTCGGAGCTCCGGCGGGAAGGAGAAAACCAGAAATGGTTCTGGTTTTGGGTCCGTGGGTTCCCCGGTCGGGTTGACCCGACCCGGTCGACCCGCTTCGGACTAAAAAATCCAAATTGACCCTGATTTGTCTATTTTTCCCAAAATTGACGCCAAAAATCGGATTTAGGGACATTGAATTTGCTTGAAAATGATATTTTCCCCAGAAATTCTTCAGAAATTGCGCAAAAACCCAATTTTTTAATTGACCCGAAAATCCATTTTGCAAAATCCAAAGTCTTAGGTTCCTTTTTTGCAAAAATTGTTGCCACCATTGGATTCAGAAGGTCAAAATCTAGGGGGTGACGTTGCCCTATTTTTCAATTCAGTCCCTGAAAAATTTTTAATTTCATTTTTAGTGATTTTAGGGACTAATTTGAAAAATCAGAAATTGCATTTGGTCCTTTTTAGCGAAATTGGACAATTTGAGGGCTTTTGGACTCGATTTTAATTTAAAAAATAGAGGAGGATGACACGACTCTAAAAATGTAAAAATAGAATATTAAAAAGCTAAATGGAATTTCTAGAATTATTTAATATTCTGAAAAATGAAATTAACAAAGAAACTCTAGATTCCAGACTTGATTTTTCAAAATTTATTCATCCAAAACGAAGAGAAAATTAAATTAAAAAATATTGACTATTTTTTTTTGGTAATTTTATGACTTCAAATGCTATTTTTTATAATTTTTTTTTATTAATTTTCCTAATTTCTGAAAAATATAAAAATGCAAAAAATAAGGAAAATTATTTTTCTGTTCAAAATTGTGTTCCCTAGGCTAGGCTGAGGTCCCCAAAGTTGATTTTGCAATTTCTCACTTTTTATTGTTTTATTGAATTTTGAAAATATAATGCAGAAAAATAGGAAAAATTAGGAAAATTATTTTTTGCTCAAAATTGGTTTCCTAGGGCCAAACCAAGGTCCCCAAAGTTGAATTTTTCAATTTTCTAATTTTTTATGGATTTTCTAAAAAATTTGGAAAAAATTGGTTAAAAATCAAGTGTCAACAGCTGCCCCTTTTTGAGGGGGTCTCGTGAGAGATCACTCTCAAAGACAACATGACACTTGAGATCTAACCGCTCTACTGGGAAAAATGAAAAGTCGTGACGTCCAACTCTAGTTTCCTCTTGAAAGCTTAAGTCTCAAATTTCATGCTGCTCACTTTGATGTGGGGAGAGAGGGAGAGAAGAGGCAGGAGATTATACGTGGAGCTTACCTATTTGTCGCGTCTCCATTGACTGCTCTGGATGAAGACCTAAGGATTTCGTTATATAAAACCTTAGGGTGATTTGAACTTGGACCCGTATGGTAGGCACCCCATAGTAGATTCCTAGCGAAAGGATTCTACTGATTAAAATTTGATTCAGATTTGACCCGTATGGTAGGCCACCCCATGGCAGATTCCTAGTGAAAGGATTCTACTGATTAAAACTTGATTAAGATTTAACCCGTATGGTAGGTTGCCCCATGGCAGATTCCTAGGTGAAAGGACTCTACCGACATAAGACTTGATTAGAGAAACCGTCTTCCCCCATTTATTTTCTATGGTAGGTTCGCCCATTGAAAAGCTCGGAAGAGGACTTTGTGCCGTAGGAAAGACTTTATGTGGCACCGTGTAAGAGGACTTAATGGTGCCTGTAGGAGGACTTAATGGTGCACGTAGGAAGGACTTTGTGCCTGTAGAAAGAGACTTATGTGCCGTTAGGAAGGACTTCGGTGCCTGTAGGAAGGACTTTGGGCCTGTAGAAAGGACTTATGTGCCTGTAGGAAGACTTATGTGCTTGTAAGAAGGACTTGCAGGACTAGATACAGGATTTCTGTTGACTTGGGAAGGACAATATGCGCCTTAAGGAGGATTAATGGCGTAAGAAAGGACATTTTGGGTGTTGGTAGAAGGATTTCGAGAAAAGTTAATCCTTTCAGGAGAATCTACGGTGCTATCCATTTCGAAGGGTGAAAGCTCGAGGCTACTAACCAACGCACGCTTCTCGAAAAAGATCACCGATAACG
>JAGVVM010002094.1:0-66347 GCA_019149425.1 Psidium friedrichsthalianum
GGGCAATGGCAAATGGTTCCAACAAAGGTTTCCTGAAGGCTCTCGGCTCCCATACAGAGTTTGGCGGCAAGAGCTCTTCAGAATCAAACTGCTCCATATGCATGATGCCCTTCATGTAAAGACTACGAAGCAGGAAAATCTTCCATCTCTTAAGAATGAAGGCGAAGACCCTTTTTCTCTTCTTCCCTATCGAACCTACCATATGGACAGTAGTGTGGTGCTACATGTAACTCTACCTAAGAAAAGGGGAGAGAAAACTGAAAAAAGCAACGAAGAACTTTGACGGCTTGCCGATCAAGCTCTATAGGCCGTGGCAGATACTTGGTAGCTGACAGTTCGATCCAACATATTCACTGGATCACCCGTGCTTTGCCTCAAGTTGAGATCACCCAACAAATTACCCATCTTTAGCCAACAAGGGACTCGCTGGCCTGTCTTTATATAGCAGCAGCCTCATTTCACAGATCTCAGTTCACCAGCTTTCGTTTTACCCATGTCACGGGACTTGCTGGCCCTAGTCGGTAATTCACTGCAGAAGCACTAAAGCCTTGTGTATGGAGCTTATAAATCACACTCGTGCAATTGGGGAGAATGGAGGATTAAGTGCATAAGAGGAAGGCATGTCTTTCATCTTCTTGGGTGCTTTTTTCTCCTCTGAAACTGCTTCTATCAAAATCTGCACTTCCTCTTCAGTGAGCATTTTCAGCGAATTGTTTAGTGGCACTTCTTTAATCTCTTGCCTGGAGGCACCCATGACACCTGAACCGTGTAACATAGCAACGGAGATAAAGAAAGCTTGTAACGAGGACAAGTGAGCATGAAAGTCGATGGCATAGTTCCCCTCTTCAACAAACTTCATTGTTAAGGCTGGAGTGATTTCTTTGGCTCCCTACGTGCATACCAAAGAAAAATAGGAACTTGTAAGAGGAGTGTTCACGCCTAAAGAAAAGCAAAAAATCTAGTACACAGATACAAGCAATTAGAACAGGTTCTTAGCATATGCAGGCACCAGTTCTAAAGCAGCGACAGAAATAGAGTTAGTTCTTACAGGCATCTACTCCACAGAACTGATAAAGAGCTCTATTACTATTTCTTCAACATTTTCTATAACTCAATATGTTGTAACTTACTTCAGAATGCTGAGCCAAAAAAGAGGAAAAAGAAAAAAGAAAAACTTGTTCTAGCTGCTTCAGGACTTTCAGAATGGTACTTACTACATATATGATACTCAATATGGTAACAGGAGAAAGGCTGATTATAATGAATTCATTAGCTAGTGCGCATGCATTAGAAATTTTCGAATGTGTAAGTACAGTGCCTATATAGACATTGAAACGATCTTGAAGGATTTAAACCTAATACTGTCATCAACGGAATATAGCTTCACTCCCTCCGAATCTTCTAGTAATATAAATCTAAGAATCATCTTGCACTCGATACAAAACTAACCCGAAGAAAAAGTTGCAAGGGCTTCTGATTGTCCACGAGGGATCGATCTTCAGTGAACTGTGTCTTGGGATTGCCAAAAACAGTAAGGGGGCAGGCCATATCCCAGCCACCACAGTCACAACCTCCACCTGATCTCCACCTCTCCAATAATGATGAAGGGCCACGGCTATCACAATCGGAAAACCATGATTTCCAGTGGGAATTACCACCTGAACTGTGTTACAAGTTCCTTCTGGAAGTTGTTCTCTCGTCGGCTCAAAGACAGAGAGATTAAGGAGGCTCGGATGAGCATTATCATCAATCTCATCCCCTCTTTTATTTTTCAAGCTCTCTGTCTTCTCATAAGGAACCTGAATAACAATAGCCGCAATCTCAAGGTCTGGACGCAGTTTGGAAGGAGCCCAAGGGTACAAATTCAAACTATCAGGATCTCTACTATCCCCAGTATGTTTTGTCTGATGCTGGATCTTGAAGGCGTTCACTATGTCGTCTATTTTGCTCGTCCTCCCAACACATCTAGGATTGTTCCTGCTCACACATTTTACCTCTGGCAAAGAGCTAGCTTGATCTTGGGATTTGCGAGCCATGCCACGTCTTGCATGCGCAATATCGTACAGAACAAACTCTGTCACCAAAGAATTATTGAAAGATCCGGTACCTTTCAATTCCGAACACAAGTAGCAGCAAACTTGCATCTGTCCCACCATGGACGATTCTTTCTCGCCCTCATCCAATAACCATCCCTCGGCACTGCTCTTTTTCGTTCCATTAAGGGAATGGAAAGTATATACCCAACTAAAAGAATTATTTGCTTTCCATGTCTGGGCCACAAGGACCTCTTCCTGACGCTTCAAAGAGAACTCGAAAAACGGCACTCCATGTTTATCCCTGCATTTGAGAAAACCATGTAGGTGGACTGGAGACTCTTGCACCATGGAAAGACTGCAGTCGGTCTTAGGAACTTGAGCGCTCAATCTACATTTGAGTGGTTTACTTGAGAAATCATGAGACATAGTTGTGGATCTTCTAAACGTCCCATCCCTTCTAACATGCACCGTCCCGGTAGTTTTCACTAAACCATCTTCCCTAGCATAACTTAAAGGACTCCGTAGAGATTTAGACTTTATTAAAGGATCAAACATCTTTCTGACAGGGTTGATTCGAACTTTCGAGCTGGTTTTGGAAGAGGGGCGGCTTTCTGACACAGAAGGGGAAGGGGGCATTTCCACCTTCGCCAATAACGACTTGGGCAGTGGGCATACTCTATCTCTTTCTTGAATCCTGTTACTACCATTAGAATGCCCAATGTTTTTGCCGCACCTAAATTTGAGATCCCCATTTGAATCTCTGTCCAAAGCTTCTGCAGATTGCATCTTTCTGTCATCCACATTTAGACATATATCTTTTGAACGATTGGTGGTGGGAAGCTGCATGTTAGGCTTGTTAGTAGAAGCGGAATTCGAGTCCAAGCTTAGAGAAATAACTGACGATCTCTTCCGTGGGCTTTCCTCATCTGGAGCACACAAAGAATCGACAATACTCACAGAGGAAGTGGCATCGCTGCCCCGTGATACTTCAATTTTTCTCCTACTCTCAAAAGTTCCGATATTCTTCATCCTCCTGATCTCTTGAGAACTTTGATATACAGAACCTCGCCTGAATTCGACATTTCCACCTGGTTCTACAGGCCTAGAGGAAATGGTTTTGCAAGAAGCACTACGGTGGCGTCCAAAATCTATTTCCAGGAAATCTTCATTAAGGATCAGCAAATCGTCTTTGCGAGCATGTTTTGCGTTTTCTTTCCTCTTTTCAGTGCTTAAGCTATGTCGATGAGATCTAAGAACAGTCTTTGGACTATGACGCACGTTGCAGCTCTTTCTGTAGCGTAGATCCATATCCACCCCCATTTATAAATCCATCCTTCTGCAGGGAAAATAAAAGGATCACGTTGTGAACTTCAACGAAGAAACCCTGAACTTTCTACCAAGCAAAGTGCAATCTAGTGCTATGATCAGAATTTAGAGGAAGGCGAAAGAAAAGTGTCGTGCAAGACTTTCCCAGGACTTGGATATTGACATATACATCAGCATTGTCGATATGAAGCTCACAAGAAGAATTTTCATTGCATCTGTAACTTGTGCTGAGCACAAACCACAATCAGCGAAGGTGTGCTCATTAAGCAAAACTGGAGAATGAAATCAGACCAGTAAAAGTTCAGATTTTTAAATTACAATGCAAGATGGAGATGCACAAAGATTCACAGGTAAAATCAACAACCACACAGATTCCAGAAACTGACAACATTATCACATCAAGCAAATGCAAAAGGAGCAGTTGCTAAAATTCCGAAACCAATGTAAAAATTGATGATCTCACTATATAAAGAACTGGTTTTTGGAAACGCCTGAATCCCATATTTGGATTAGCAATTCACCCAAACTTGAAAATGGTTGGTCCTGATCCAAAAAGAACGAGACCCTCGAATCCGAAAATTTATTCTCTGTGATACTATAACCGGCTAGAAAGCAACAAAGGAAGATGCTACAACAATCTCGGCTAAAAAAAGCAATGTCTTTATCTTCAACTTCACTTGCATTACAAGCTAAAAGGAGGAAGAACCAAATGATAAAAATCGAAACTTGAAACCGGACATACCCCACCAGATCTCTCACAGAAGTGCATTCAAAGGAACACCCAACGAACTGCGAGTAGATGCAATCATATCCCACCAAATGCTTGATTTCAAAGTCTTCATAAATCTTGCCACAGCGCCAAATGAAAATCCCAAGAACTCCTCCTTCGAGAATGAGTGAGCCGCAACCATTAGACAGTGTTACTGTAACACTGTTCTGGAGTATGCCAAGAAAATGGGCAAAGCGGCAAAGGGTAAAGTGAGAAACACAAGCAAAGAACTTGGCCCCAGAAGCAGCAAAGCATTCTAGAGTTCAGAAAGTGGGGTCAAAGAGAGAGTGAGGTAAGCCAATGATAGAGTGATAGCATGCCTGAGATTTCTTAGACTGAAAATAAAGTCGAGTCTCTCTCTCTCCCTCTGGTCAATGCAAACGCTGGAGAAGAGAGACAGAGGGCTGCCAAGCCACAGTTCACTGTCTCCACAAAAAAACAATTGCGTTCTAGTCATCATCATGTGGTTTTTTTCTTGTTGTGGGTCTGTTTTGGCCCAAAAAAAAATCTCTTTTTCGTTGCTTTGCTTTCATTTATTTTCCCCATGCGTTTTTGGCAAGTGATTAGGGCAATCTTGAAATGGATGCACAAGTGCTTGAAAAGACAAACGAATCCTTCCGAAATTGGCTTTATCCCCCTCTACTGCCAAGGGCAGTTTCGGGATCAAATATTTGAGGTTGATCAATCAGAAAAGGGCTGGTGTCCAAAGCAGTCCCACGGGAAATTATTATTCAAATGCCTAGGAGAATTGAAGATATCAAGACGGGAATCACACGTTTAATTTGACTGTTATCGCGAATGAAAATAAGATTTAAGTTTCAATCTATAGTTTATGGGGTTAAATTTCAGATGCCCCTTGCGAAATTACCATAAACCCCAGAGGAATAGGGAACCCCTTGGACTTCTAGTTGACCAAAATGGCCAGACACTCGTGCCGATTTGAAATCATCACAACGACTTTCGTTGCTTTCGAAGTGTTTGGCATGGAGACTTCACGCAAGGGACCATCCAAGTGGTCCAAGTGCTTGTCCTTCCTTGTTTTAGCAAAAGCCCAAGGATAATAAATGCCAATGAGGATAAACTAGTCAATCAAATACACGAAATCACTCCAAATCATGTATGTCGAAATCACGATATCTCGCCAATGCATGAAGAAATATTAATTATTTTATCAGGGTGGTTAGCTAAATCATCTCATGAGATGTGTAGGATACGATCAAATCCGATCTTAAACAATCAAATCCGCTCTTAGCAAAAGATTAAAAAAAAAATCGGCAACCCATTTCACACACTCGAGTATAGAGTCACAATAACTTGGCCAAATCACCCCTGGATTGAACATTTGACTTTACACACACCTATGGACTAATGTCTGAAAACGCAGGCAAAGCCATGCAAGTCTATCATCCCATTACCCTTTTCCAATAAGCCATGAAGAGAAAGGCTATCATAGGTAACCTCAAAAAATAAAAGTAAAAAAAAAAAAAAACAAATGAAGGAAGGAAGGGCAATATTGTAAAAAGTGAGGATTCGAATGGGGATTTGACCTATTGACCAGGTGTCCCTTTGGCATGTGATGGGGCGTTGGGCGGAAGATGCCAAAGCCAAATCTCGAAAGCGATTGTCGGTCCACGTCATACCCACGGAATCTTCCCAACTTCGCACCCCCTCATTTCCTCTTTCTAATTAATGTGCGCCCCCCATAATTTATTAAGGAGGCGGCTGAAAAGCACCGTTTAGATCCCTCGATAATCTCACTTCTTAGGCTGCAATTGGGGAACTGCTCTGTTTTGGTAATACTACTGAGCAGAACAGAACTGATACTTTTGCTAATCCGCACTGAAACTTAATCGGATTTAGGACTTGGGAAGATGTTTGAAAATGGGGGTTAACAGAATTAGACGAGGGATCCCCTGTTAAACATTAAGCATCTTGATGTTCTTCAAGTGAACTGGGCATATTCTGCTCTGATTTGCACCTCTTTTTTTACTGTACTTTGGAAGAGAACCGCTCTGTACATCAAGAGTAGAAGTTGAGGTTCCTCAGCTCTTTTTTCTCTTCTCGTAACATTGATTTTGCAAACATTTTTCACTCGATCACAAAGGCGCATGCCAACCGGCAATTTCACGTGTATCCAATAAAAGCTTCATTGTAACGAATGATTAGCTTTGCTTTGTGCAGGACGCTAAGCTTATCGCATGCAAATCAAGCGCTCGACATTTTTGACAATTCCCATTTGCCCCTTTCGAAGATGCCGAGTCCCAATGAATGCTTCCCCACAATAATTAACAGGTTAGGTTCCTCGGCATCCTTAAGCAACAATTGAAAGCAAAGAAACCCCGAAAAAGAAGCAGCCAACCGCCACGGACCAGGTGTGCGTGTAATGTACAAGCACAAGATGGAAAGAGTTTTAAGGGGAGAGAGACGAGTCATGATAATGGCAGATAAACATCATGAAACATACCAACAACCAGAATTTGCATCCACCAGGATGCCACTCTGATCTGATGTAGTAGAGATCATCACGTGAACACCAATCCAACCGATATCCTTAACTTTTTGGCTGTCCATCCTCATTCATTCACCCGATAAAATTAATTAGAGGGATTCCATAAAAAAGAGGGGGAAGGAATACTCGTGCTATCGGACAATGCACAGCAGAAGATGCGTCGTCTATACGTTTCTCACCTGTGCACTGCAATCGCAATTACTCGGAGATGCCTTATATTGAAATTGAGCTCAACTAAAAGGTCATCCCTAGCTAGATGGAACAATGAAATTAGCCATCTACCGCACTAAGCAGTAGGTGGGGCAAAATCATCAGTTTTGCCCCACATGAACAATCAAACTGCAGGTTATATTGAAGCCAGAACCCTACTCAGCACGCCACAACAACCATATTACAAACAAGCCCTCCATCCACTCATTTGTCTTGAAAAGATCGGGCAAGAAGCTCTATGCATCTCTCAAATAAAACTGGCCATTTCTACCTTGGTCAGTCTCCATACGATCTCATGACTAGATATTGGGGGGATATACACCTACGTATGAACGCAGCAACAGCACGACTATCCACGACAACTGTACATCACAATCCTAATTCCCTCCGCTAACCACTGCTGAGATAGTGAATGCTATGAAGGTGCAGGAAGGGCCTACTTAGTTGTGATTTCGGAGTTCTCCTCTAACTTGGACTTGCTAATGGATTTCTGCCTTTCTAAAACTGGGATTTTGGCTTCAGTGCTTTTCTTCAAAGCATCGTCCGGTGGCTTGGTAGATTCTCGGGGACTGGCCAGCTGCTTCTCCACGCTTTCGAACTTGGTAGTTGCCCATGGTGCAGTACCCACACTTCTGGTGGAGCTCGGCCCATCTATTGTCAGCATTGACACCGCGTCTCTGGATGCATACCAGGAATGTCCACAAGCAATGCACTCCAGCTGAAACCAAAATTTCTAGTGTCTCAGCATCAATAGACAAAAGGCAATGGCATCAAATTACAGAATTGTTAATTGACAGCAAGCAAAACCATCAAGATGTAAGGTCATTTTTGGTAGGTGCATTTGGATAAGGATTAAATTGGACAAAAGGGCAGAGAAAAACTAAAAGCTGAGGTGAGAGAAAGATCACAAAGAAATTCTTATGCCATATACAGCAGACTATCCCCTTCCAACTTGGAATACATGATGGTTCAATCAAAAAGGAGCAGTGAATCAGTCTCTCCAGTCGATATGTGGCAATAGCTACAAAGCAGGCAATCTGAGTAAAATGACAATCAGGCTGAATATTAAAACCTCTGGGAGACAAGGCATAGGAAGGAAAATCTCAGCAGCAACATTAGTTAAGGAAGAGCAAGGTACTGTTGATACTGGAATTTTTTAGTCTTTATGATGAGGAAAATACCCATAATCTTCCTTTACCAAAAAAAATATATATATACCCATAATCTTAACAACCTGTTTTCTTGTGTTCTTTGGCCCCATTATAAAACACAAGCAGATATTTATTCCCCATTACGACCAAACAGGATCTCTCTTGGTGAATACCACAAAAGCTGGTGCATATATCATAGTCGTTTCGTGGCTGCCACACACTTTCCGTTAATACAACATTTAGTCTCCATCAAAACACACACTGACCAGATATCACAGAATAAATTCATGACAACAGTAAGAAGCCCTCCATCACATAGATTGAACTGTAATACTGAATTGTTCGCATTGAAATCTACTATAGAAACCTATCCACTCAGACTAATTCACTGATCCAATGGAAAGCTATAATAACTTATCAGCAAGAGAAAAATACCTGATAACGATCTCCATGTCCAGCCTGGATGATGTCTCTCACACCGACTTTAAACTCGCTGCATCTAGAACAACGGGCATCTGTCATCTGCTTACCAGGTAAAATAAGGCAGAAATAAGCGACAATGATCACACACAGATTAAATATAACAGAACTGAATAACCGGTAACCAGTTTTGAGGACGATGGAAAAGTGACCTGCATGCGCTCTGATTCCTCTGGCTCCTTTCTTGCTGTCTCCTCCGCAGTCAAGCCCTCCTGTGAATTTTAAGGGGGGGAAATGAGCAGTTCACTTCTCTAGTTTGAAAGAGCATAAAATTATGGAAATAAAAAAGCAAGAACTTGACCACAGCATCTGATGATAGATGCAAAATTGATTCACATGTTAATTGGCAACCACTCTCTACAGTAAAGCACTTGTGACCATGAAATAGGTAATTAGCTCATGAAGTGAGAATCATAACATAATAGAAACAAGTCAAAACTCTGTACAATGCCAATAGTAAATTTAATAAAGCCAAATCTTTTCACAAAACCAAAGTTAACAGGTGCAGCCAATAAAAAATGTTTATTTCCTATACCACCCCAAACGTCTCTTAAATTGGCAACCACAACTAAAAACATTTATCACAGCAAGTTGGATAAGCACCGGAATTTAAACTTCCTCCATAACAACATCTTGCTATATTTCTAGCTCCAGAAAATAGCAAGCATGCGATGTCAAGCAGACCTCATCTAAATAAGTAACAAAGAACAACATGATGAAGTCAAGAACAAGCATGGTGGAAAACATGAGCTGGTGAGACAGAAATGTATAAACTGATACTCCCATGCATTATTCTGCTTGTGATTTACTCACTAATGCATACAGAATTCAGATAACAAAATCAAATTATTCCAAGAAAATTTATCTCCACATCAGCTCCTGAAATCATTTCATTGGTCACAGCAAGGCAGGGAAATTCTCGTCACTTTTTATTAGAGCTGCATTTGTGCAAAAATCACTTCATGAAAATTAAAATTGCCCTCACTTTTTCCATTTGAAGATTTAAAAGCAACAAATTACCTCATTTTGTCACACGGGCGGGAACACATATGTACCATAATATTCTCAAAAAACAAAGTAACTAGAGTTTGTAGGCCAATGTAGATGTAATCAGTAACCTAAATAATGCTATTTGTGAGAATGAGAATTTCTTTTTCACCAATAATTGAGAAATAATGCCACCGATCGAACAATATATAGAATACCTTCAACTCATTGGGCGACATGTTCAGTATCTTGGAAGGTTCCAATTCTCCCTTTAACAAACGGCGGGCAAGAAGCGCATTATTCTGCAAGAAAAATCAAAGGATATAGACACCGCATTTATACCTTTCTCAGAGAAATTTTTACAGCAAACGGCACAGACAAACCACCAAGCTTTTCCTCCATGGATGTGCTCAGATTTCGGCCAGAATGCTAGTAATTTTTCCATAACAGGCCAAACAATTTCTTACCTTCAGATTGAACAATAACTGCCTCAGCTTCTGATTATATTTCTGAAAATCTGACGAAAGGGTTTGATGTGAAGCCTTCTCAAGGGCAGTTACCGCTGACACCGCAGCATCTGGCCAAATTAAAGGATGCTCACCCTACAAGCAAATAAAAATAACATCAATAGTTTAGCATCTCTATCATCATCCACTTCCAAAGTGAAACTAAATGTAATTAGAAAAATGTCATCCATGCCTTCATTTGCTGTTCTTGAGATCCATTGACTCCTTCTGAACATTTAGTTCCATTTTCATCATTAGTTCCTTCAGAAATGCAAACATACTGCACTGCCTGAAGAAGCCTCTCTAACCATTTATCACGAGCGCTTTCTCCAGTTAGTTCATTAAACCGGACTAAAATGGCACAGTATTCGGAGGCATTACTTGTACAACTTCCTGGTGTTTCAGCTTTAAAGTGTTGATCTGATTTGGCTGAATCTTCATCCCTGGAGACATCCAAAGGTGACACATTCCTTCTTCGGAAGCTCCTTTTCCTCTTCAACTGATCTTCCTGATCAGCATGAGCATCCTCTGGGTCAATATCCGGGAGATCTACCAAGCGTTGCATGGTTTTTTGAACGAGAAGATCTATCTCGTGTTGTTTATTGTCTTCATAGTCCTTGTCAGTCAATTTCCATAGCTTCTTCTCAACAGTGTCATAAACCTTCTGCACTATGAAACCAGGATTTTGTTTTCGATGAGGGAGTTGCTTGTGAATTGGAACGAAGTGTACCACACACTTGTGCATCACAGATTCTGCAGGGACCTCATCTCGATGGAAGCTATAAAAGAGCTCCCTAGTGTCACGCGACTGCCAACTCCCACCTCCCTTTTTCTCTGCCTCTTCAGGGCGGTAGAACCATTGCCCAGTAACCATTATGCTTCCCTTTGTGGTTTGTGCAATATCCTACATAATCAGATGACGAGTACCTAACTGAATACTGCTCAACAAAACATAATAGTAAACAGGGTACAAACTTTTCTGGGACAGTTATCAATGAAACAAATTTTTCACAAGATAATAAACAAAAAATGCAAAATTCAACTAAAAAAACTAACCACCACAATGCAGCAATATTTACCTAGGAAGAAGAAGACCGATGCTCACGTAACCAAAGCCCTTACAAAGGGAGCTGACGGAGAAATAAAGGAGATGGAGAGCTTTATATCATTCATGTAATTTTCGTTATGGTTGTAAGTGGGAGAAACTTGAACACAACCAATGCGCCGGGCATAACGTGAAAACTCACACTGAGCTTCATGATATTGCAATCCCTACAGGATAAAGCTCTTGAACAAGCCTCTAGTGAGGACCTAAAGCCCGAAATCCACTCCTGATTGAACTCATAGGGAAGTCAAAACCCAATCCCCAACTAGTCTGTTTTCTACTACCATTAATCAAATTCTTCAGAAACCACGACAACCTGCAGGCTGAAGCTAATTCAGCACCTGCAGAACTCTTGATACCCATCGAACATCCAAAGCATCACGAATCCTTATTATGTCTGATACGTAGAAGAGCTAAATGTTTGACATTGTTCAATATTCTGTATTTTTGTTCAACAAGATATCATTACTCGGAACTTCCAATGCCAACTCACAATGATAACCATTCGGAAGGATCGTGGTGAAAATTTAAATTGGATCAACATGATCACTAAAACTTTTCAAATATCTCGGAATGAGTTTTCTGAGTCCAAACAGTGAGATAAGGAGGCACCGAACAAAAATATAGGCACCAAATAGTTACCTTGATGATAGCCACATACGGTTTCTGATCTTTTTCAGCAGGGACCAGAAGTACAGGATCCTCCTGAATGATAGGAGCAATACAATAAGAAGAGAAGTAAAACAAAAGTTTGAAGAAGAAGGAAAGTAAAGACTTCCAACTTTTCTTAGAGGGGAGAGGTGAAGATTTTTCCAAAGAGGATCATAACGTTAAGTTGTCTAAGCATTTATCCTAGATTAGATCCTGGAGAAGGAATTCAGTTGCCAATTCATTGGCAACATTTTCTTGGGAAAGCTGTGCATGCGTTTGTCAACATTACAACATCAAACAAGACTAAACAAACGGGTAATGAATGTCAACAAGTGTTCTGAAGTGAGGGGAAAAAGGGAAAACACGAGCACAATACTTTACTATATAACTGAATGCAAAACATATATCTTTAAGTGAATTACACAGCCTGAGTGATCATATTGATCAAAGGAACGCAATTTTCCGATAAAGAAGACATCAAGAAACCGTAGTGAAGCTATCTTTTCCACTAAAACAAAGAAAAAGCAAGGTAAGATATAATGTCCTGAAAAGCCAATTTTCAATAGACCAACACAAAAACCGTGAAGAACCCAAAACGAAGAACGACACGAGGGAGAGAAAATGAACGACCCCATCGTATGTAGAATCACCAAGTGAAAACCCTAAAAACCTTAAGAAGAGAAACCAATTCCAAGCCTCCCTTCAACACGCCTCATCAAACAGCGAATTGACGAGCTTCCCATTTTCAAACGCAGACACATAACTCTCCATTCAATTTACAGTTACCCGAGAATAAACAACCGATAAAAATTTCTTGGGGAAAAAAAGAAAAAAAGAGCAGATACTCACGAGCTCGTATTGATTTCCATCGAACTCGAACACCTCGTAATGGCTCCTCCGCCCCCTCCCCTTGCCGGAAAACCTAACCGCCTGGCCGATGGGCTTCGCATCCTCATCGGGCTCCTCCTCCTCCTCCTCCTCCGGATCCTCCTCCTCCTCCTCCTCTTCCTCTTCCTTCTTCTTCCTCCTCTTCGCAATATTCGCACTCTTCTCCTCTCGGCCACCCTCCCGATCAGCCTCGGGTTCGCCTCCGCCTCCGCCTCGTCCTCGTCCACGAGCTTCACCAGCTTCCGGCGCTTGCTCCTGGACTCGGCCTCGCCCTCCACGGGATTCCTCGAGGAGCGAGTGACTCGCTTCCCAGGATGCGGCTCGTCCTCCTCGTCATCGCTCGTCGGGAATTGCGCGAACCTCCGATTCCCCATTCCGCTGCGTCCACCGAATGGAATTGCGCAACTGGGGCGCGATAAAAATTTTTTTTTTTTTATCTTCCGAAGTCGAGCGCGTGCGTGTCGAGGGAGACGCGAAAGTTCGAGTCCGTGCGAAACGGCGGCGTCGCGACCGACTCTTGAGGGACGAGTTCGCAACGGCGTCGGTTTCACCGCCAATGCTAAAAAGTTCGGGTCTTGATCTTGAATTTTTCTTTCTTAAAATAATAAAAATAAAATAAAAATTTACATTGTATGATTTTTCTTTTTTCTTTTCTTTTTTTTTCCTTTTTTTGGTCATAACATTGTATGATCTGACCTAACTATAGATAGGAATTTACAGCTAGAGTCTAACACCAATATTGTTGTTCATGTTTCCAAAATGGAGAGCAAGTCCCGAGAAGAGGAATTTATAATAGGAAGGAATGAGTCGATTTCGTCAAAATTATCCATTACAATTCAAGAAAAATTACCAAAAAAAAGAGTCATAAATTTATGACACTTGTGATAATTCAATCTTAAATATTTTAACCTACCCAACTTTTTTGGCGAAATTTTTGCTAATTTAATCATAAATCTTTTGACAATTTGCTAATTCAATCATATTAATCGGAAATTACTAACATGGATACCGATCGTTTTACGTGGCACAACCCATGTTGACGTGAACAATTCTTTTTATTTTCGTTTTTCTCATTGTTCCTCTTTTCTCCATTGGGCCAGCAAGATTGCGAGGGCCCTCTCCATCACGGTCGGTGGGGCCGCAAAGGCCCTAGGCGAGGCCTTCGCGGCCCCACCGGCCTCGGTCGAGGAGGCCCTCCCCTAGATATGGCGAGGACATCTGCAGTCTCACCGTCCCAATAAAAAGAGAAAAAAGTAGAAAACAATAAGAAAAATAAGTAAAAAATAAATTTAAAAATAAAAAAATTATTCATGTCAGCGCCGACTATATCACGTAAGAAGACTGACGTCCACATTACATCCGGAAGTTCAACCAACAGACAAAATACATTTACACCACCTTGCCAACAGCAGCCTCATGCTCGTGTGAGGTTTTATTTTCCCATTCCCGTCACACGAGTCGGGACGGGTCGGCAACAGGAGGGTGCTACCAAAAAAGTAGACTTACAGCACTGTAAGGCAACACAGAACTTTCATTGAAAGAGAAAATTAGGAAACACTGAATGGAGAAACAGTCATTAAATTCCGCATGAACAAGTGAACCATTGTGCTGTACATAAGTTGCAAGCAGTAGCAACTACTTTTCTCTCAAAACTCTTGCAATTCACCCTTTTCAACTATGACGAAGTCTCTGTATAAAAAGGACAACCACCCAATACACTACCGACAAATGCTTCGGCTCGGGTCATTCACTACTCATACATAAGTACATTGTACCTCTGCACACAGAACGGCTCATCCTAATTGGGAATGTGAGAAAAGAATGCTCCGAGACGACAGGTAGTAACTGGCCATATACACAGGCTCTGAAGTGTATGTGCAGTTCAACTCGATGGTGTTTTCTCTCTTTGTTTAATTAGTATCTGTTTACTCGAGTAAGCAACCAACAGGTTCATTCTGTTTGTTGCTTTCCTTTTTTTACATGGAATATTTCTATGCGTTTTCGAATTGAAGTTGAATTCACAGTTTCCAGTCATGCACCAGCATTCCTTTTGCTTTCAAGGACGGAACCTTCTTCCAGTGCCACCCGTGCCTCACTGTCCCTCCCCATCATAAAAAGAGCTACAGCTTGTAGATAGGATGCAATGTGCCACACGGGAGATATCACCTGAGCTTGCACCGCGTCATCAAATGCTTCTTGCGGCATGTTGCTCATAAGATGAGATAGACTGCGCCGTGCATAAACAGTTGGGACACCATCGTTCCGACTTCAATGAACTGAAAATTGAATGAAGCGGTGAGATTGGTGATGAATGTCCTTTCATGCTAAGTTAGCCGTAGCTTACGTTATCAGGTTAAATGAAAACTAAAGGGCAATCGTACACAATTATATCCACAATTCAAGGAATATGTATCCACTAGCAACATTGATGGATGCCTCTCACAGACTAGTAGCTCAATTTGTAAAAGACCACGGTAAATGTGAGCAAAAACTAGGAAGTATGACCACAAGCACATTCTCCTATCTAGCCAAAACATTTTATCCTTAATTTCTCCAAAAGGGTGACTGCATTATATTGGTCATTGGTAGTCACTTGATGCCTTACAAATGCAAAAAGATCACAATGACCTGAGTATAGCAGTCAATTGCAGCTCTAAAATCTTTATGCCGGAAACCAGCATCACCCTTCTTCTTTGAGTTCAGTGTGTCTTGCACCTGGTTGGTCCACATCTGGAATGAAAGCTACATATTACAATAACTGGGGTTAAACTCCAGCCATGGGGCAGGACAAAATGGAGAGTCCAGCAATTTTAAGAAATGGGACAGGCATTGGACATGTAAATGATATTTGATATGAAGCCCACCTCGCCAGACGTAATTACAATCTGCATTATGGCTTGTTACAGAGAGTAAAAATAAAAAAATAGCCAATAGCAGTGATAGGTTCATTTCTTTGTCAACAGCAAAGAGCAGTCATTTTCTAGCAACATGTTGCTGTCTAAGATGCATTTTACCCTGGGTAATTTGCTTTGACATCATATACTAAAAGAATAGTAGCATTTCTAAACAAAACCAGTGTGGTATCTCATGAGAGGTATGGAATGAGAACCCCAGGTTAACACATCTAGAAATATCTAATGAGAGATATGGAATGAGAACCACAGGTTAACAAATTTAGAAAATCGTCTCCAGGTTAACTTTACACAACGTCCTAAGGTACCCAGATGATGCAGTAACAGATCTGTTGTCCAATATCTAATCAGAAACTAACCTCAGTAGCTGCTCCCTCATCATCTTTGTACCCAAGTTTTTCCAAGACCTCATGTATGGCAGTCAAGTCCTTCCTCAAACATGCCTCACCCAGAGGTGATAGGGTTAGGGAGGAATCACCGTGGTGGATGCCCATCAATACATGAGAAGGAACCTGCAGTGCAGAGTGATTAATTAAAGCTCAATCTAGCAAAATCAGGGGGAAAACATACTGCACTTGCAAGTCAGTGTAGTGTATCATTGCATACCAAAATAAAGGCTCACAAAGATCAGAAGGGATGAGAGGATAAGGTGTGCTTACATCTTTTTTATTCCAAGAAATTATTGCCCTCTCCCCAGCCCAAAGAAATAAAACACACAAACAGGCGCACACGCACACACAAATATGCATGTGCACGTCCACTTGCAATATCCATCAAAGAAAAAGCAAGAAGACCACCCTATACACAAACTCCCAATTGCTTTTATGATCTTCCAAGTTTAGTGTTTCAAATGAACAGACGTGCAACTAAAACATTTCAAATGAACAGACGTGCAACTGAAACATGTGACCTTTAAGGATGTACAGCATTCACGTTTCCTTCATGCTCATACTAATTAATATTCCAGTTATTTAGCTGCTGTTCTCTTTACATGGAAATTCTTTAGATAGCTCGGAACTACAATTTCTTCTGCTTTGCTTTGCACTGTGCATGATAGCAACATTGTTAAAGATATTGGGGAAACTAAAATTACCAACCTCGGTATCCTTTTGAAGAGGAGCCAGAACAGCAACGAGGGACTTCGGATTTGGCCGCTCTCGGAGCTCATATTGTAAACAACGTGAAGCTAACCGCAATAAAGCTGTGCGATCATCTTCTGAAAATTGACCTTCCAGGCATGAATCTGTGAGCATCTGAACGTTCTTGTCTCGTATCAGATCAAGTGCCTGATTGCAAATTAAGCAAGTTTTGGAGTTGGAATTTATACAATCACTCTAATTTTGATTCGGACAGCATAATATTGGTAAAAAAAGGGTCGAAACCAAGATTTTGGTTTAATGTGATGTCAGAAGGCAGCTGCTTAAGCCATCACTGTGAGATAACAGTGACCAAGTTTCTGAACAGACTCTGACACCGGGTCGACATGACTTACAGTACACCATGTGCAATCATAGTGACTGAACTTTGAGCAGACCGGCCATGTGAATTACATTGTGCTCTGACTCACTGCTCCTTTCTTTCAAGCAAAATTAAGATGCTTTTATCTCATGGCACTGAAACCAACTTCAAACAGTGCAGATTAGCAGCACGTCTAAACTACCATTTGTAATTAACTTGCTGAGGAAACCAGTTTCTAGCTTTGAGAACTTTAGACATTTATCAAAGAAAAACAATTAGAGAGTATTCTTTGTGCCCTTTTTTGATTTAAAATTAACTATAACATAAACTACTCCTACAGTCACATTTACAATAAAGGAAATAACAAGGGGCAATAGATTTGCTTAGTTGGAATTGCCTTCTTCAGGAAGCAACTTACACGGCTTGGAGGAATCTTCTTTCCACTAACGAGGTCTAGCAAAACAGTACCGAAGCTAAACATCACACTTTCAGGAACGACTCGTCCTGCAGAACACAAGGATGCCATGAGTAGTCAATGAAAATCCATGGTCCACCTGATTAGTGTCAATCCATGTCCAACGCATTAATAGTGAACAACATCCTGTTTTTGAAATAACCATCAAGAAGAGTACGCTGGCAAACCAACATAGTATTTCTGTACTTATTTTTCAGACTAAAAATCTAGAGAAGAACACCTGATAAGGACAATCATAAATAGCTCAATCCGTTTCATTAAGACTTTCCTCCTCAAGAATGACCTCAAAACCACCAATATATTACTGAATATTCAAGTGCATCCGTTACTTGATAACTTGAACAGCTGTTAAAACTCTTAAAGAGGAAGAAGAAGAATATTCGATCAACAAGCATACACACATCCATACCATTTATGTCCAAATACAAAAGCAACTGCTTCATTTATAGTCGGAAAGGGCCAGTCACACATTTACATGCAGTTTCATACCTGTCCTCAGATACTCAGGAGGAGCAAAGGCCAAGTTTGTACTGTAGCTTTTTCCGGTTTTGCTGTTCTTCATAAGACCAAACGATGAAAGTCTAGGGTTCCTTCCTGAGAAATGGAATTTTTGTAAGATTATATTCCTTTAACTTGCTTGTAGCTGGAAATGTCATGCTTACCGCATCAAAAAGGATTCTATAAGCATTCAGATCATGATAAATATCATGTCCTTTGCTAGTACAATATTCTAAAGCTTGTGCAAGATACAAAGCCACCCTCAGCCGCATTGCCCATGCATGGGCTGTGTATCCCCTGAGTCAAAACATATTCCAAATTCAGTCTTCCATTATGTGCAAACTCTCCTATAAGTTTAAGGAACAATGAAACCAGACACAGAAAGAAAGAAGAATGTTGCTAAAAGAAGACAATTTTTCTAAAGAAAAAATCAACATTAAAAACGTATAAAATGTAACATATCCATTTGGAGATGCCAAGGTAGAAATCCACCCAAATAAAAGGAATATATATTTTCAAGTATACCATTTACAACTACATTGACAATTACCAATAAGTGGAGTCGATACCCAAAAGAGAGGTACTCACAGACTGGTCGAGTAGAACAAGCTAAATTTCTTTGAATCAAAGGTATATGTATATGAGGAAAATGAATCAATGTAGCCATGAGACAAACTTACAATGAAAAATATGTTTTGGTAATGAATCATTGGGCATATATTCTGCAACCAGCAACCTCTCATCACCTTCACAGCAGCAACCAATTAAATTTGCCAACCTTTGGTTACGAAGCTGCCCAACAGCTCTTGCTTCTTCCTACATTATAAGATCAGAACTCAATTACAGGTAGCCAGAAAAATGCTCCATTTGTGAAAAATTTTAACTTTAGGTCACTCAAATAGATGTCACTGTGGCACAGCCACAGGCTCCCACAGAGCCAAAGGGATTAAAATTTCTTATCGCAGCACTATACTGAAACTTCACCAGACAGAATGATCCGCATAACAAAAATATGTTCAGGACCGGATCATAGAAATTTATACTAAAGGGAGACGCAACGTACAATGAACTGCCTGGCATCAGGCCAAGCTGATCTGTTAAAGCGTTTTACAGCAATTCGCACTTGATTTTCCAGTTTTCCTTTGTAGACCACATTTGGGGCCTTTTCCCCATGTTCAGACACAATGTTTTCAACAGCAAACCAAGATGTCGCCTTCCTGAGCTGATCGTACGTGTATTCTTGGAAGGAAGGTAGATTATCGGGTTCAACTTTCTGCTCATCTTCTGCACACAGAGGACATTCTCACTTACTATAATTGATCAAACTGGTAAATGAACAAAGTGGAAATATAATCCACTCACCAATGCCCTTGACCTGGGGGACTGCTGAACCTTGTTCTGAACCTTGGAAACAGACAAGTAGCTTGGAGCACTTACAACCCATCCGGTGACAGAATTCAACAAAGAGCAACAGCAAATCTTGAAGATCCAGCATTTACCAGACTGTTAAGCACAAACTCCAATCAGTAGCTTCAAACACAATCCTCGTTTACTCAAGCAATTATTGTCAACAAAAAGGGTCGCAATATCTTAAAATCAAATGTCAAAAGCTCATTGTTCCTAGTTCAGAACCTTAGCCAAATTCAACAACGAATGTGACTAAACCATGCACATTCTGCACTCAAAATTCTTCTCAAACAGAATTAACATGCAGGTGCTTATATCAAGTTCAATTCACATATCTACACTCATCAAATACCTCCAGGAGCAGTTTAGCCTTAAGCTCAATATTTCAAGCTCTCTTTGTACGTAACGAAAATTTCTCAAAACTCCTAAATCATCCAAACCCAGTACATTCCTAAAGTCACTTCCCTTTCGCTGCAAACCAAGGCGCTACTCGGCCAAGTTCCGCCGATTCCTTTCATCAATCCCCACCGAACTCAAGCCCAGTCAACAGAAAAAAACAAAGCTCTAGGTAACTTCGACGAGCCTCATTTCCGCAAACCCAAGACGACCCAGAAGCTAAAAACAGCCAAAAGGGCAGAACAAAGGGTGGATTTAACACAAAGAGAAAAAGCTTTCGAGAGAACCTGAACGACGATTCCTCGCAAAGTGGGGGAGTGGCACGAGCGAAAGTCCCTGTTGCTTTCAGCCTTCAATCTCCATTCATTCCATTCTTCTTTGATCCCAATTTGAACACGGAAACAGCGAGCGAGCGTTGAGTTTGAACGCTTTGGAAGGGAAAAAAAAAAAGGAATGGACTTTGTAGGATTAGAAAAATGGAAAGAAAAGAGAGATACGAAGATGGAGAAGAAGGAGAAGAAGAAGAAGACCAAGCAGGGAAATGGAATCGTTGAGAGTAGGGAGTCATGAGATTTAATATTTTCAATTTCTTTTATTTTTTGCCGGGTAATCGCCACCATATTTTACTCCTTTTTTCTGTTTATAAAATCTTAATTTCTTTTGGCAATTTCCACCGACATGACAACCTACGGTTTTCCAATTTTTCTGCAGCGGGTCCCACCATCGGTTACTAGACCATTAACTGCCCACAAATTCTGAAAAAAAAGAAGAAGAAGAAGAGGGAGATGGAAAATGAAATGGGAAAAAAGAAAAAAAACATTAAGGGGAAGAATGCGTCGTAGAACGTCATTTTGTATAATTGACCGTCGTGAGAGATTCGACCGGATTCGACCGGTTGGTCGTTCCTCTAACTGGGCATTGTGTTAAGAAGAGTTATGCGTTATCGTCAATATAAGTCGTGAACGTGATTTAAACGAGCCGCAGAACGTTATTTCATACGGTTGACTGTCGTTAAAAGATTCGATCGGTCGGTCGTTCCTCTAACTGGCAGTTTACGTTAAGGAGTGTTATGCGTTACGACGGTTTTTAAATGAGTTGCTTGACGTAATTTTCCCATCTCGGTCCAAACGTTTAGAAAATATATGCTCCTCCTCATTCTCATTGGTCGTTCGGGTCCAGAGAATCATGAAAGTCGGTGTCGCGACGTTTTTAAATGAGTCGAGAAAGCGTTACTTTCATATGACTGACTGCTACGAGGTTCGTTAAGACTGGTCTTTCATCTCGTTCTTTGTTTGGTCATCGCACCCTATAAGCACTTACTGCATTTTGAATGAACACCATAGAGGGAAAAAATATAATTCGATTTGCTGACCCATCCCCTGATCCCTAACTCATTTCGAATCTACGTTAACATTTTCTATCTCGGTTCTTTATTCAGTTGTTCATGTCAAATTGATACTATTTGGCTTTTTGTTGCCGAATGAAAACATCGACGCTATCACATCTTGTCGAAATTAGAATTTCCATACTCAAACAATCTCGGTCTGCTCGGAAAATTTGCGATCGATCGATCGCAAGAGATTTGGCCGATTGATCTTTCACCTTCTTCTTCCTTACTTCTCTCTCTTTCTTTCTTTCTCTTTCGAGACTCTCGAGACCTTCCACAAGTCTCGTGAACCGATTAAGTAGAGGCTGATATTCCCTTCATTGTACATATATTACAGACATTTTGCAATAAAAAAACCCATAGCATTTATTCAGGGTGAAAATAAAAAGTAGGGAAAAATAAAATTAGGAAGGAGGCATTTAAAACAAGAGCAATAATGATGGGCAAGCGTGTGGGGTACTGCACTGCGAGATGCCATAATTTGAAGTGACAAGAATCTCTACAAGATCTGTCCCCAAATCTACAATGAACATTAAATGCCTGGCTATGGTAATTTGGTATGCCTTGTGGGTACATTTACGGAGTACGGTCCACAGAATCCACACGAATTAGTTCCATCTCTGGGTGGCATCTAGAAAAATAAGTAATTGTCGGCTCATGTCACGAGCCAGATATGCAAGTGGACCTGAAACATTCCCAATTTTTCAATTGGGGGCAAGATGCAAAAATTGTGATTAAGTCTCCCTCCATTGGCGGTTTATCTCGACGTCCTTAGGTTTGCTTTTTCTTCGGTGGAGAAAAAAGTCAGGATGATGGGTGACTAACTGTCGTTAAGAATCGCCGTTCCCGATCTAATCAGATCCCACCTAAAAAATCGAGGAAGTGAATCGAAAGGATTGATTTTCGGTTTCCGAAATCGGGCCGGAGATGCGTAGAACCAGATTGGATTGATCGGTGTTCCAAGCGGTTCGACGAAACCGGTAAACAATGAATATATATTGAGATTGAAGTTGCAACCAACATCACTCGGACTTATGCCCTACATAAAAAAAAAAAAAAAGATTTTGCGAAGGCATGATAAATAACAATTTGTCTAGTTTAGCAAACTCATACGAGAAATTAACTCATCATTGACATTAATTAACATTAGGAAACCACGTTCAACAAATGATGTAGGGATTCAATCAAACCAAAGCCACGCCGCAAAACAACATATGAATCTGTCGTTCAATAACAAGTAGATGGTTTTATCGGTTTCAAAAGATCATGAGAAGTTTTCTCAACATAATTTGGGTTGCATAGTTGTCAAGTTCTATTCTCGATGAAAAATAATCTTATGATATTTTGAAATTAACAAAATTATCTACCCATTATTGAACGATAAATTCATATGTTGTTTTGTAGAGTGTGGCATTTGTTTGATTGAATTCCTACATCTTTTGTTGAACATGGCATTGTATTTGATAATTTCTACCTCCATTTTGTGTTTCTGTCTCAGTTGGCCTTCGTTTTTCTTGAGATGGCGTTGATCGACAATTTCACATAGTTGTTCGTGCCAAAATATCATTCGAGGAACAAAGCCCCAATGCACTTTATGGATCTTCAGATGGGGCTTAATAAAAGAAAATAGATTAATTGATATCTTTCAACTTAGGAAAGAAATAATTCAAATGGTTGGACAGCTAATCAATCATTTTACACTCTCTGATCGTGTGATCTAATGCAAAAGTGAGATTTTTCTTTTTATAAGGAGAGATTATCAGATTATGTGTGTTATTGTAGAATAATTCTAAGATATTCAAGAGACAGGGAAAAAGAATCAAGAAAGACTACATGTTTACTCAATTGGATTGTCATTACACTTTATTAGAGAATGGTATTTATACCCGAACAATACGCATAGGAAAGGAAATAATCTATTTTAACAAGGAAATAGGAAATCACGAAATATCAAATAATATTTCTATTATTTAAGAATATCTCTTAGAATATTCTCTAATAGGGAAATTTTCAGTATCCATAAATATACTTCGACAGTTATTAGTTGTCATAAGAGCTTATACGAAGTAATCTTGATTGAGGTCTACACAAAGTCATGATGTTGTCTCAAACAAGGATCGACAAAAAGAAAAAAGAAAAAACATGGTTTAAAATAATTGTATATGCAAAAAATGTTGGGGTGTGATTCATATTTTTCGTTGATAGGAAAGCACAGGATCTTGTTCTGAAGAGAGTCGCGAGGATAGTGCCCCCAAGCCATTAGATGGCTTTTATAATTTGAATCCATATTTTATTTATTGGTAGTGTGGGTTTACGCCCATAAATAGTTACTGCTATATACTATCTTTTTCTCTTGTAATTGAGAGATATAATGAGATGTGCGAGATGCTAATTATAGTAGAATCATCTGTTGGATATAGCCATAATATAAGGGCGAATTGGGATAAAATCTTGTATTTTGATTTATCTTTCTCGCTTTTATGTTTTACTTCATTGTGATTGTGGCCCGAATTTTAACAAAAAAAAAAGTATCTTAGGTCACACAAATCTACCCTTTTTTTTTTATTTGTGGTTCTATAATCTGTGTTATAGTTGCCGAGTTCAATTCGCAACATTAATCTTTTGCAAGCTATGAGCTTCCTTGATTAATATGTTTCAGTTTTCTCTAAAATGATGGAGAACAATTACATTTGGAATTATACGTCCAAACAATCGATGCATAAGCCCGAAAAAATATAAATGTCATCACATCACCGAGTTACTTTTGATAAAATTATCCAAAAAGTACTAAAATTATTATACAGCGTTCAATTTAGTTCGAAACCTTTTAATTGTATCAATTTAATTCTAACTTTTTGAGAATTTATCAAGGTAGTTATTGCGGTCAATTTTGATTGAAAATTATTAGCCCAATAACTTTACATGGCATAGCTAACTCTAATGTGAACGATTTTTTGAGTTCTTTTCTTAATTCTTTTCTTTTCTTTTTTTTTTTTGTTTCTTTTCGCCTCCACGAGGTAGGGCCGCCTTGACCCTAACCATTGCTAGATTTGGCCAAGGGGTGACCAACGAGGGAAACACTCGCTCGTGGCTAATTGGCAGCGCCAGCAATTGGTCATAAGTGAAAAAGGAAAAAACAAGAAGAAAAATAGAAAAGAAAGTTAACCAAAGAAATGTTAAAAAAATAAAAATTATAAAGCCAAAAATTATAAAATTTGTCCACATCAGCACATGCAGTATTACATAAGACGATTGGTGTCCACATCAACAATTCTAATCAAAATTGGCCACAAAAATTATGCTCACAAATTTTCAAAGTATTTAAGACTAGATCGATACCATTGAAATATTTATGATTGAATTGGCCACCGTATACATAAATTTGGAACCTTTTAGGTAATTATCCCTCTAAATGTAGAAAATCTCAAAACTGTATTTTTAGAGTTTGGATAACTGCACACTTGATGGTTTGTGTTGATTCCTATACGGATAGGACAAGTATTGCCAAGACAAACAACAAGAATAGGGCAAGAAAGTAATACAAACAACAAGGGAAAATAGTTTAAAAAGTTCTAAACCTATTATATGGCGGTCGATTCAATCTCAAATCTTTTAATTTGGCCAATTTGGCCCTAAACCATTTAATAATTTGCCCATTTAGTCCTCAACTTTTTAATAATGTCGATTTAGTCATAAATCTTTTGACGGTTTGTCAATTTAATCCCAAACTTTTCAATTGTATCAATTTAATGGACACTCGAAAGGTTTATGATTAAATTGGCAAATCGTCAAATGATTTTGAGATTAAATTGATATAATCGGTACGTCCAAAATTGAATTGATCGTGATGTGATAGATTTTAACTCTTTTTGGACAATGATTCCCAAAGAGAAGGATGCAATGAGATACTATGGCAGTGATGTTTCCATCGTCGGCCGTCGAATCCACAAAAAAGATTTTAGTACGCTTTTTCTGACATTGACAGTCATCGAATCCTAGTTCAATACCGCAAAGCAACGAGATAGAATGAAATCTGTAATGATTAGTATAAAAATGATTACTTCACAGTACGATGATTCGATAGATCCGCGCGAGTTAAAGTGGGATTAAAATAGTCTCGTCATTGCTTGCGATACTTTATGTAAAATCGTGGCATATAACATCACTAAATAATTGAGCAATTACTACTGCAATTATGGAAGGCGTTAACAATTCTCAAATTCGACAATATTTCTGGAGGAACATGGGGAGAATCCATGGAGCATTTCACTTATGTTCCGTGTCACGACTTTATGAATGATTGCTCCTATGATAAGATTAACGAAGTATCACTTTTGTGCTCGAGTTTTTTTTAAAGCGCTAGTTCAAACGATTTCAACGGGTTTCTATTATTATTATTAAATATGTCACGTCAGTTGTTCTAGCATGCTAAGTTGCTGAATAAATCAATTAAGTGTTAGTTTAAAAGGTGCGGTGCTAGAATAGTCGATTGCAACGTATTGACATCAGAATGGACGCCGTACAATAATCACGACACACTGACGGTGTCCTCATCACTAAAGTCCATACTGCAATGGAAGCCGTGCGCACGAGGATAATTCGGAAACGGGCGGGGGAGATCGGCGAGTAATTAAACTCTGGATCTCTTGGTTCCAATATCGTATATAATTTAAGTAGACCCATTTTGTGACTCTATTAATGAGACATGTCACAAATGAGTTATTTAAAATTTTGAAAATCGGTTTAAATGGGTCCAAAGGATAATTGTCTGACTACATGTGGATCTTAACGGGTTGGAATATGTACTTGATTTTTTTGCTTATGGTCCATTATATTCTAGGGTTAATACCACGAAAAATCTCAAACTGATATACATGTGATAAATTCATCATTAACTATTTTTTAACCACAAAAAAATCAAACGGATACACTTGTGACAAATTTATCCTAAACTGATTGTCAAATTATTGAATTGGATGATATATGGCAGTTGACAGGTATATCGATTTGAGAATTTTATCCTTTATTTGTCACGTGTATATCAACAAATTTAATAAAAGGTAAATTGTCATAGATGTACTAGTTTGGGATTTTTTATTATCAAAAAAATTAGTTTATGGTAAATTTATCATAGATGTACAAGTTTACGATTTTTCCTAATAGAAAAAATAGTTTGAGTAAATTTGCCACAAGTGTACTAGTTTGGAATTTTTCATGGTCAAAAAATAGCTTAAAGTAAATTTGTCACGATTGTACCAGTTTTGGATTTTTCGTGGTATTAACCCTATATTATAATGGATGCACCAATGTGATTGTAGATTACATGGGCCTGTAGAATAATTATTTGACTAAAGTTGCGTACCAAGCCAACAAGAGGGGTGTGAATAAAAATGCAAGCACAAATAAAAAGGGGATTTGTTGGTGAGGACCGATTAATTATCACGTACATCCTCATCGATATAGATTCTAATACAATACTTTTCTAGTTATTTATGAGCTTTCAATTTTTAGGTTTTTCTTGCTTTCTTTTGTTTGTTTGGTATGCTTACTTACATTTTATTGTGGCAATTTACTTCTCTAATGTGATGTGAAATTTTATCCAAATAACTTGTTCGCATAAAGCTCTTAAAATGGGTTAAGTAAATGGGTATTAGTTTTGATAGGTTGGGTTAAATATGAACGTGTTCTAATAATATGGATTGAGTTGAGTTTATGTTCTAATAATATGGATTGAGTTGAGTCTATGTTTGATCTCGGACGATTAAGATGAACATGAACCGAGAGAGAGGTATATATGTGAAGCAAATAGTTATACTCTGTCACTATGGCTGGTTGATGCCTCGAAGCAAACCGGTTCAAGAGAGTGAAGGCATTGCTCATCTCTTGGCAAGATACGCCGTCCTTCACCTTGTTGCCACCTTCACGGTCTCATAACCCGACCAATGAGCTGGTTACGTAGGTATTCTTGATCGTCAGAATAGTGCTCACCCATGTTTTCACGTTGTTTATGTGTCACGTGAAGTCTTTGCTCCCGATTCGACTTGAGCACCCAAGCTCCCTCACCAACTTGATGAGCCGATCCGTGGAGTCGCCCATTTTTCGAAAACAACACTTTACGAAGGAAAAATTGTTAAGAATTGGAAACCAAATTAGGTTGGGTATGTATTGAATTCGGGTTTGGTCGAGCATGAATCACTAAAATTGTATTGTGTAGAAAGCGGGTCGCTTAGGGTTGGCCAACTTTCGATCCGACCCAAATCGCCTCGACCGACTAGCTTGAATTTAAGCACCCAATTATCCGATTTGAGAAGTTCACGATCTCATGTAGCCTAGTTGGTGGAATAGAATCAGATCTTGTTTGTCGTTTCGAAATTCAATTTTGCGATCCTTAATAAACTTCGCATATGTACCATTTACTTTCGAGAACTACATAGCTTACCATCTGGTTTGAAAGATCAAGCCACTAAAGAATCACAATCTATATATGGGTCGGGTGGGTAACTAGGCTCATGACCTCGTGGGCTCTAATGCTATATGTATATAAAATAAATTTGGTGGGAATAATTAAAGCGTAATGGAACCCACCATTATAAATGTTTATCATTTTCTCAATGTTTTTAATCTGGTGGAGAGTTGGCAGGTAAGTTCCTTTTGTCATCATTATCATCTTCTTCTTTTTATCTTTTTGGTACTACTATATTTTTTTTTCAATCGATCATGTCTCTAACTCTCGTTTCTCTTACCTTTGCTCTGCCATTTGGTGAAATGCGAGAGTTGAACCTCGCATTTATGGTACTAGCGTCCCCAAACCCCTAATTCATGTACCAGCAGAATCACATGCCTATTAGCAAATCAATACTAAAGTTACTAGGTGAATTATAAGACTGTTTTTGTTTAAAAAAAATATTTGATCCCTATTTCGGTCTTTTTTTGTTATTGTCAATTTTAAAACTAAAATTGAAATTTTGATTATGCATTTGACCATTCAACAAAAATTTCTTCAAAGGTATAATATGTCCGTGAATGTTGTTGCTCCTAAATTACCAAAAGTTTAAAAGTGACTGATTGGCTTTTTCAAAATAACTTGAAAATGATCATTACTCGATGCTCTCGACCCTCGACCTTATGAAATAAGTATGTGCAATATCATATAATTGATCCGCGTTAACTAAATATGAAAGCTATATATGTGATGATATACTATCAATATAGATTTTCTCATTCAAAAGAATATTTCGTGTGACAAAATTGAGATTACCTTACTCACTCATAAAAAAGAAAAGAAAAGGAAATAACTCTTTTCACTATAGTGTTATCTTCAAATTCCCTAACAAGGAATAAGTGTAGTTTGATTTTCCATTGTTAGAAGATAAAAACCCTTAATAGATAATGACGCTTAATAAGTGAAAATATTTACCGTAAGCATGAATATTCCGACTTTTGTAGGCAAATTTTAATATTCTTTAATGGGATATTTAGGACCATCCCTCAATAATTTAACTTGAAATATTGGTTTCTAACTTCGAACCTTGTATTTTAGAAGGAAAAATTTGATCTATTAAGTATATCTAACTCTTTCAAGCGTGAAGCGATTTGAAGAAGTTAGATTCGATTAGCCCCATATTTTGTTGCTTTAGAGTGAAACGGAATAAAAACAACTAATATCGACTTTAATTACAAGTATCAATGTGATTTTTCATTTTACATCCTTCATAAAATTTACACATATTATAGAGATATGAAATTTTTGTAACTTTCTTTACTTTTAAACAACTCCTGCACCGTGCAGGCTCATTTCTAATATCATAACAATTCGAATCGAAAGTTCTATTGTCACTTTCAAAAGCTTAAACTAACGAGAAATCGAACCATACGGCTAGCCGATTGAATAAAACCGGGTCTAACCGGCTCACGATGGTTAAACCGGCCCAACCTTGAGTCGGCGAGGAGAAGAGAATCGAAAAGGGTCGGTTACCATACGAGGAAGTTCTTCACTGTCTCCGCCGACTTCAGCGAGAGACCGTCCACTCGTGCAATTTGTCTCTGTTTTCGTAAAATCGAAACTGCCCACAAGAACAACGAAAGAGTAAACGAAGGCAGTCAAGAATTTTCCGAGGAGGCGATGAGGGCCAACAAGTGTAAAGATCGGCAGCAAAATTTGACCAGAGAATCGCCCACCTTCATTGATTGAATCACGATCTTGCGGTTGGGGGAGGAGGAGAAGAGCGGGTAGCATCCACGGACGCTGTCACATTTTCCTTTGGGAAAGCAAAGTTGTCCGGGCGATGCCATAAGTGGGACGAAGTAGCGGTACGTGAAGGACCATCTGGGTGTGACTCTGATATATGGCCGTCCATGCCAAGTGTTTGTTTTAATGCCTCGGTGAACACTAGCGAGATTTACACTATATTCAGTCTCTCAGTCGTACGTTTACTTTCTTTTCAATTGAAAGTAGTCAGATCGCCGTGCTGCATAAGCTTGCGTAGTCGTTGTAGCTCATTGCTCATCCAAGCTATGTGCTTTGGCGTAACCCGTGATAGCTATGCTGATGCTACCGCTAGTCGTAGAGCTGCTCCTAGTACTTGTTTATGGTTTACCTTATTGGGTATTCCTTGAGATACGAATAGTAAGTAGTGATAGATATATCGATGGGTCGCTTCATGAGAGTTTGTCTCTCTGACATCACCGCGCCGCATGAATCGGTGGATATTCCTGTTTGGTCTCTGCTTAATTTTTCGAGCATGTAGCTTGAGTAATTAAGTGAAGTTTCTCAACTGGGTTCATTGTGTTTGTAGATGAGGTATGTGAAACCTTTGAGCTTGTTCCGAGATGTATTGATGGCGCATACGAAGAAAAAGGGCCGTTTACTAGGCTTGGATGTTGGCGATAAATATGTTGGGCTTGCTGTCTCTGATTCAAGCAACAAGATTGCCTCACCACTGAGGTATTGCCGTTCATGCACATTGTATCATACTTTGGTGAAGATGAATCATAGTATGTGTTTTTATCATTTCCTGTGCGTTTTATGTCCATAGAAATTGAGCATCGGAAGGCACTAATCAGATGGTTGAGTTGTGGATAATATAAAACAAAGGACGATTGCGTATATGATTAGTACAGATGTTGTTTATCTTAATGATGTTAGTATGTGCCTCACTTTGTAGGGTTGCCATGTAAAAATCTGATTCGGGAAATACGTACCATTAGCCCTAAATCTTATGTATGGAATACAATTGAATCTTAAACTCCCAATTGATTCAATCAAGTACTAAACCTTTTCTAAAAAGCGCAATTGAGTCCTAAACTTTTCAAATGATTCAATTGATTGCATTCCATACATAAGATTTAGACTTCTGGTGCACTTTTTCCCAATCTGATTCTATACTAGAACTATTCTTGTTATTTGGTATTTAGAAGGATGGAACTTGGAAGTCATGAATTTGCTGCAGCTTGTCCCTCAGGGGGACTCTATTTTCTTTCCTCGGATCCTAACCTTGGGGGGGGGGGATATGTGATTGTCACCTGTGAAATGATCTTTGTTGTTGCCATAATTGCAGTGTTCTGCTTAGGAAGAAGACGAATATTGACTTGATGGCGACCGATCTTCAGAGTCTGGTAAGTCTGCTTTTCAGCCTGCTTTTGTGTTAGTATCTCCATTTCTTGGAGGAATTGTTCCTGTGGGAATTACTGTTTGGATTCGTCCTATAAAGATGTTTTTTCAATCTAAGTGTTTGGGTTGACTAGAGCATTTTGTTTCTTGTACTTGCTCTGGCTTCCAACGATGAGTATAGTTGTTTGAAGGACCTCAAATATGAGTAATTTCTCAGTGTTGGTTCTGCTTAAAGATTGGTATTTATTATTGCTTATTCCCTAAATTAGTATCTTTAGTTTCTTGCCTCCTAAGTTCCTATCTGAAACAGTGGATATTGCTATTGCGTTACATTTACCTGGGCTAGAATCATTAGACTTGGTATCTCAATTAGATCAGACCTTAGGTTTTGGGCGCCAAAAAAAAAAAAAACACCAACTTTTAGGTCCAATCTCAATTTTTCCCTGAGCTTTTTCTTATTGTCTAAAAAAAAAAATCCCTACTTTAACTCTAGTCCCATATCTGCCCACACTTCCAAAAATCGTCATCGGTTTCTTTAAGATTATCAACATTAGGGGACTGCTGTTGTTCCGTGAGGGTGTTGATGACGACGCAAATTTTGATAATGAACCTCTAATTGGCCCTGATGTAGATGATCTTGAAGAAACTGCTGTTGATTTTTGGAAGCTTGGATAGATTTGGGACTAGAGTGAACTTTGGGGATTTTTTTTTTAGACGAAAAAAAGTTTACGGCAGAACTGAGATTGGACCTAAAATTGGGGTTTTTTAGGTAGCTAGGCCAGGTTTTGGTCAATGATCTCATTGTTTCTCAGTCTCGGATCACAATATCCCTACTGAATGTATACGTGAAGTAATGTGCATGGTCTTGGCTATGATTTTACTGGGGCCTTATTGGTTCCTGTTTCCTTGTATATATGCAGGTCTCTGAATTCTCACTACTTGGATTTGTGGTTGGCTGCCCTCTTGACCGTTTTTGTGGTGGCAATCCTGAGGTACGTCTTCTTTAAACCATTATTTTCTATAACTTTTCTGACATGCTAATTATAATTTTCTTAATCGTTTTTGTTTTCTGAATCAGGCTGCGCAAATGAAGGTTTTTATTGACGAGCTTTCCAAAACAGGAAAACTTGATGGTGTTTGTTATACGTATTGGGAAGAAACTTTTACATCAAAGGTGCGACTTGTTTTCCCTCCTCTTTCAAAATCTTAGCCTGAGTTTTTTTTTTTAAATTAAATTTTACAAAAGTATGATGTACTATGCACAATATTAGGTAGTTCTGACAAGGAAGCATTGTTTTTTAATCCAATCTGTGAGGTCCGAATTGTGATAGTAGAAGCAACAACATAAACATTAAATAATTCTTCATTTTGTAAGGCTTAATTTTTATATCCTCCAGTACATTTCCCACATCATTCAATGTTCTCACAAAGGTGCCAATTTGCCATCCAATGCGTAAGCCCTTTGTTGACTAATTGTGCTTCTACTTCAAAGTTCTGCTGCTATACAAATTGATCGCAGTTCCCTTATCGAGACTCATTTCCATACTTTCCCTAGCTCGTGTTCTTTAGTGGTCCCCATTGTTCACATATGGAAAGCTAAATTCAACTCCTTTTTGCAAATGAGTATATTCTTGTTGTTCTTAATTAATCATGGGGCGCTAATGCGTGTCTGTATACAGAATGTGGAATTGTTGTTACAACCGTTGACATTGCATCCAGTAGCAGCGAAGACAATAGTGGACAAGTTTGCTGCTATGGGGATACTCCAGGTAATTAGCTTTTCACATCTTCCTGGGAAAAAGTAGCTCATCCCCCCTTTCTTTTGCTAGTTAGAGATCACCATTTCATGATCGAGCATACAAGTGTTAAGGTTAAACGTTTCGTTTAGGATATAAATGAAAAATGGTACTTGCTGATGAACAGGCTTTCCCCCACTCGCTACTCTCAAGCATAGTTGGTGAAAAGCAATGAGCAAATACCTCTAGGCTGTTGCAAATAGAAGGAAAAGGGCGAGGATGGGTTTTCGCCTATTGTTCTGCAATCAATTGTTTTTTTAAGATATGTAGTATTCAGTGTGCGAACTCCTTATTTTGAGGCCCCGGTCATCTGTTGGTGAACACTACTTTTGTTTTGGGCAGGGATATTTGGATTATGCCAACAAGAAGCAGAGGTCAGAGTCTTCTGAATAGGACATATCCGAGAGCTGTGGGGGCTTTCTCATTCTCCGATGTTATCTGAATGTGACCTGCAAATTGCGATGGTAAATATGCAGTGCCATTACCACCTGCTGCTAAATGCGCCATAAAGAGTTTGAGAGGGATAAGCAGATATTCAAACGAGTTTTGGCAATTTTTGTTCGCATGCTGAGAGAAAAAGCACAGGAGGGTTTCAGCAGACCGTGTCAATGAAGTGATGACGATCTTGCAGATGCAAAGAAAGTTTTTTCCTACATTCCATCGAAGACCCTCTAGTCGACGCATCTGTTTTTTCGAGAATGATCTTATTAATGTAAACTTTGATGACCTGCGGCAGCTCATCAATCAAGTCTTTTCACGTAATTATTGATTAGAGAGAAGTACCTAATGCTGATAGCTAAACAGTTTCTTGTTCAAATCAGAGATTCGACAGTTAAGAAAACCATCCTCCACTGAAGACACCCATATCACAACAGAAACGGAATCATACTCTGTACAAAGACTGCATGATCCAACAGCCAAAACTCATCAAACTTTAGCGCCATGTATCGCTCATTCGAAGCTTTTCCGCCAGAGAAATGATCAACCATCCAATAGCATCGTAGCATCTGAGTACTAGAACTTGTTGTATCGCGCCTTTATTTTTCTAACAGCAGTAGGAAACCGGAAGCTGGATTTGATTGACAAGCATACGTTCTCTTTACATTATTAAACCCACTGCAAATTCAGCATACGTTCTATTTACATTATTAAACCCACTGCAAATTCAACAACATAACGTGCGAAGAAGACATCTTAGAGGTATCCTCATGATGAGTCCAGAGGATGCTTATTTTTCAGATTACTTCTCATCCTTACTGGGAAAAGAAGTTCCAGCGCTCATGCCACTCCCAACAGTTTCTTGATGTCCTTCTGCATTAATAACAAACCGCAATGAGCCAAAGAAGTTAACAAACTTCAACTATGGTCCATCAATGATTCGACTCTTACCTCAATGCTAAGAGGAGAAGAAGTGGGTGCATAGCGATCTACGACATTTCCTTCTTTATCGATGAGGAACTTGGAGAAGTTCCACTTAATGTTATCCCCAAAGAGTCCGCCCTTGCTCGATTTCAGGAACTTGTAGAGAGGAGCAGCACTTTCACCATTCACATCAACCTATAGAAAAAGCAATCAGATTCTTCATCCTCACCTCCCTTTTTTTTTTTTTTTTTAAACTCAAACTGCAAATTATTAGTCCCTAGGAAATATGAGGGAACTGCAGATACAACTCCAAAAAACTTAAGAGAACTTAAGGAGTTCACAATACGCTCTTCATCTTCAGAGAAGGACATGCATTTCTTTTACCTTATCGAAAATGGGATATTCAGCCTTGAATCGAGTGCAAGCAAATTGTAGGATCTCCTCATTTGTCCCTGGCTCCTGAGCTCCAAACTGGTTGCACGGGAATGCTAGTATCTCCAAACCTGCATCACATTGGAGTGACATCCTCTTTTAAGTTTCCTAGAATCTCCATATGCTAAGTGATACCAATAACCAATTGTCTATTATCCTGTTAATGTCGGTATTCCACTAAAAAACATTAGATACGACAGGACATCAGGACCAGGGGAGGGCATAGGAGACCTTGATTCTTGTATCGCTCATAGATCTGACTGAGTTCGGTGTAATTTGAATTGGTCAGTCCACTGTAACAAACAACATACCATAACAAAAGAAATTAGAACACGGCCGGTCCACCGGATTACTTAAACACTGAGCTACTCCCAAGCTGAATTGCACAAAGAGTTCTCAATGACAAAGGCATGAGATATGCTGTCGCTTTTAAGCAGATCACCCAAGATTAAAGGCCAAGGAGCTGTTTCCTGTACAGGGCATAAACACAATCCCGAGAATTACCACTGCGAAGCAACGTTGACAATCAGCAAGACCTTGCCCTTGTAGATACTGAGATCAACATCATTTCCGCGGGCATCCTGAATAAGAAAAGGAACCCGAATCTCCAAGTCTCAGCACAGCACAACATTATTGTTCCCAATTGATTCATGACCTCTTAGCACACGACACAGAAACATAATGCTTTCTGGGTTTGTCGCCCTGATCGATATATGCTTTTTTTTTTTTTGGTTAGCAATGTCTAGTAACACATGATTTTCGCTCCCTGACCAACTTATCTCAGCAACCTATTAAAAAACTCAACTTGAATCAACAAGAATCTGATACATGCACGAATTACACATATAAGAAGGACAAATATATCTCAAAGGTTCTGTAGATTGGTCCATTTTCAGATTAAAAATCTAGACCCTTAATACCTTAAAAAAAAAAAAAACAGACAAGGTTACAGAAAAAGTTGATAAGGGTCTCAGATTACATGGATTACAAAAAAAAGTTTCAACACCAATTGAATGAAATGTCATCTGTCCGAGCTAAAATTACAGCGTTGCTGTGGATATAGAAATACAGAAACTTCGGTCAGAAACGACTTAAAAAGGTGAACTTTACATGATAGGTTTAACATTTCCGCTGATGGGCGATTCCCGATTCATAATTTCAGAAAACCTCAGGAGAGAACTGACCTTCACGGTGAAGCCGTAAATCGAGCCGCTCGAGGATTGGCTGGCCATCGTACGATTCGATCTCCGGTCGCGTGAGACGGAACTCCGATAAAGAAAGAGCGCAGAACCGAAAGTCGGTGACTTGATCGACGGAGCACACTCGGGGAACGACGAGATTGGGCGAGAGAAGAGAAGGGTTTGCTCCGGGACTGAAGGCGAGAAGGGATTGGGAAAAGGCAGAGGAGGAGGAGAAGAAGAAGAAGAAGAAGAAGAAGAGGTAAGAGCTGCGCTGAGATTTCTGCAACGAAGAAGCAGAGTTCTTGTAGAAGAACAGAGCACCTGCGGTCAACTGTCGCTGTAGCGATATTTTTTCCACCCGAGCTCACGGCCTTGTCGTGTAGTTCTTGTTCCTGGGTCGTGAAGACGGCGTTCACACGTGGCGGCCGCTGAGTGTCCACGTGGCGGGCTGGTATCCACGTGGACGAACCGTTCACGTGGAACGTGGATAGATGCCACTTAAGTTAATCTGATCCGAGCTTTGCGCAGACAGTTTTTAATCATGTAAATTACTCACGCTAACCACAGATGGTGTTTACGAATTAATTCAATCTTTGGCAATACCAAATAAAATAATTTGTTTAATCACTAAAAATCATAATTACCCATCAACGAATGACATCGATCCGAACAAGAACGCCTTCGATTACGCGACGTAGGAACGTTTAATCGTTTTATATATCCCCAATTGTTTTTCATTTTTGCACTAATGTACTGCTAATCATGGGACCTGTCACCCATTTGGCATCAAGAACATAGACCACCTTCAACACGTAATGGTAACATAGTGAGACAATCCAATGCCACAAGGTAGTATTTAAACTGATTTTAATGGGAGAAAGACTTGATCTTGCTGTGTTCAGGGTCGTGATGGTTCATGACGGAGGGAACCATATTAACGTCATGAGTCCGATGTTCAATTGAATTAAAGTTTGGCATTGGAATCTCCACGAGAGGAGGCCTAGAAAATTTCAGGGATCGAGCTTCCGTGCTGTCCCAGATCGAGCTTCTGCTTCTTCTGTTGCTGACCGTTGCTCGCCGTTTTCGTGGACCCTAAGACAATCGAGCTGTCGGTTCGACCGTCATGATGTTGTTTTAACATTTGTAAGGTGGTGCAAATGATTTTAGAACCATGGTAAGAATCAGAATCAGAAGGGGCCAACAAAAACAAAGGAGTTATTTATTCACATTGAGAGATCTCAAAGATGGACAGACATATTTCACTGCTCAATACACACTGACTCTTCATAGGAGTCTCAAACGACACTGCCACATATGTACAATTACATCCAGCTGACTAATTTCACCCAAACAAACTGGCTGCAAAATTTTAAAGTTGAACAGATTCATCCCCAGATATGCATCAACCAGACAACCAGGTGCGTCATCAGTTCACTGTTATCCCATGTATCTGAAGGTTGTCAAGCTGCTTTGGCCTTCTGTACTTCTTCAGCAAGAGCGAGCAGCAGACGACGCTGACCGACGATGCGGCCATCGCGGCACCCGCGATCCAAGGAGGCAGGCGGAACCCCATGGAAGGGAAGAGAGCCCCTGCGGCAATCGGGATTCCCAGGACATTGTAGCCCAGCGCCCAGATGTAGTTTTAGGCGGATCCTGGAGAACGTCCTCCTGGAGAGGTCAATTGCTGTTATGACGTCCTCCAAGTTGCTCTTCATGAGCACAATGTCCGCCGCCTCGATGGCTATGTCCGTGCCGGCACCGATCGCCATACCCGCGTCCGCAGCCACAAGCGCGGGCGAGTCGTTGATGCCATCTCCCACCATTGCCACGATGTATCCTGAAGCCTGCGGACATTAAAGATTGTGGTTCAAAGCAAACAATATTGCTCTCAATGCCTGCTTGAAAAAAGTCCCAAGTTACTTTTTAGGGACGAAAATAGCACGTAAAATCACCTGCAAATCCTTCACTTTCTCGGCCTTCTGCTCAGGCTTGGCCTCCGCTATCACATTGTCAATGCCAACGTCCTTGGCAATGGAATTCGCAGTTCCCCAGTTATCGCCGTCACCATGATGCTCTTCACTTTCATCAAATTGAGGATAGATATCACCTCGCGAGCGCCTGGTTTCAGCGGGTCTGAAATCGCAACGACTCCAATCAGTTCCCGGTCTATTGACACCAGTATCCCAGTCTGCGCCATCCCTTCAGTCTCGGCCAGGATCTCTTCTGCTTCGATTGGAATGGCAATGTTGTGCTCTAACATCAGGCTCTTGTTGCCCACAGTTATCTCCTTATTACGAACCACGGCCTTCACTCCGTGGCCTGGGACCGAGATGAAGTCGCTGGCTTCCGGCCAGGCGGGATTCTCCTCATCGTCCCTGAACTTTTTGGCATACTCGACGACAGCCTTGGCTAATGGATGTTCGCTATTCACCTAATACAACATCTGTTAGTTCGAGGTGTCTTTGGCGGCTCAGTTAACACGAATTTGGCCTTTGAAAATATTAGAGAAGCAGAAAAATGGGAGGATTCATACCTCAGTTGCAGCAACCAGTTCATAAAAGTCACTCAGCACCAGGTTCTTTAGGAGTCTCGTGTTGACCACCACGGGCTTTCCGACGGTGAGCGTCCCCGTCTTGTCGAACACTATGCAATCAACCTGCCATTTCGAGGAAGCAGAAAAATAAAGAAAAGGGATCGAGATGTCAATACCACGAGAGACAAAAGACGCGATCGACCAATTCAAATAAGTTCTGGAGAAAGGTAACGTATGACACAACATTCGCAACTTCGTACTAAGGTTGTTATTGACTGAGTTTGTTTAAACAATCAGGAGATAGATGACAGGATAGAAGACAAGATTTCATACCAGCAACGATCAATAGTCTCAAGAAGCCAAGGTAGTACACGAAAAATTATTAAAAGGACCTAAGGTTGTTTTAGGATTGGTCTAGGTTTTGGTCGGCATTTGCAAGTGAAAAGGATTGGATGCGAACCTTGTGTGCACTTTCCTTTGGCCTCCTTTAATGAGGACTCCTTGAGATGCGCCGACTCCGGTCCCGACCATCACTGCTGTTGGAGTAGCAAGCCCCAGTGCGCAGGGCAGGCAATCACCATCACTGATATCCCGAACTGGAGAGCGAGCTGAAAGCCGTCCATGGAGGACGGAATCCAGGATTTTGGGTAGGTGTGGAACTTTCCTGCCAAAAACCACGCGAGCCAAGTCGAAAACGAAAGGATGATCACCTGCCAAACATGTAAAATTAGTGAAATTTACATGGCGCTTGCCAATAAGGGGACCAGCGTAGGTGATCGACATACCAGGGGCACAAAGACCTTGGAGATGCGGTCGGCGAATTTCTGTACTGGCGCTTTGGCCATCTGAGCAGATTCCACGAGTTGAACAATCTGTGCGAGAGCGCTCTCCGAGCCTACCCGAGTCGCTTTGATATGCAGGATGCCGTTTTCGTTCATGGTGCCTCCAATTACAGCATCCCCTTTCCTCTTTGCCACAGGCCGCGCTTCTCCTGTAATCATGCTCTCGTTGACATGACTCTGTCCCCAAATCACGAAACCGTCCGAAGCTACTTTTGAGCCTGGAATGATCTTGATCACGTCGTTCTTCTGTATCAACCGGCTGTCTATCTCTTGTTCGCTCACCGCATTTCCCTCACTATCGAGGGTCAACAAGATCGCCGTCTCAGGTGCCAAGTCCATGAGCTTCGCGATGGCCTCAGACGTCTTCCCTTCGCCAGAACCTCCAGATACTTCCCCAGCAAGATGAAAGAAATGAGCATCGAGCTAGTCTCGAAGAAGTCCGTGCCCCCGAAACTCGGAGAAGTTGCGGCTCTCAGCACCGAGTAAACAGAGTAGAAGTAGGCGGCGTTGGTCCCCAAGGCGATCAGAACATCCATATTGGCCGAACCATGGCGCAGAGCTTTGTAAGACCCGGTGTAGAATCGCCGGCCTATGATGAACTGTACCGGGGTCGAGAAAATCCACCTGAGAAGCTCGCCGACACTCATCATGTTCACAATTTTGGTGTCCAACCCGTGTTTAATCCCGGGGATGTACATGAAAACCATGGACAGCAAGAAGACAGGGACAGTGAAAACCAAGCTCCACTGGAAAGATCTGTAATACTGCTTGATCTCCTCCTGTCTATAAGATTCTCTCCCTCCTTCACCCTGGGGAAATATCGCTGCTTTGAAGCGACGACCCGACCCAGTCGACTCAATTACTTCGATGAAGCTCCTTGGCCCTGTCAAGTCGGGCTTGTAAGAGATGGTGAACTTGCGTAGCTCTGGATCAGTATCGATATCTTCGACTCCGGGAAGCGCTTGGAGAGAATTTTCCAGGATTCTCATGGAGATTGTATGTCCTCACACCGTCGACTTTGAGGTGTATGTTGCTTACGTCTTCCCCAGTGCTGACGAGTACGGCTTCGAACCCGGTGTCCTCGATAGTCTTCAACAGGAGATCCAAGTTCGTCGCCCGAGGATCAAACTGGACCTGCGCTTCCTCAGTCGCCAAAGCCACCTGGGCCTTTTGAACGCCCTGGACCGCCTGCAAAGCCGACTCGACTGTGGAGGAGCACGAAGTACAGGTCATCCCGTTGATCCGTTATGCGGCATACCTGACTGGTTCTCTCGCTCGTCTCGTCCTTGATCAAGGTGGCTTGAAACCCGACATCCTCGATAGTCTCTCGTATCGTTTCCTCCTGTGCGAGATTAATCACAACAAACAAGCTCGAAGCATGATTCAAATCGCAAAACGGAAAAATCGACCCGCCAACCTTTACTTTGAGAAACTGCAGCTTTTGAGACTAAATTCAACCTAGCAACAGCATCTTATGCTAAATTCTCCTCAGAAATTCATGAGCATATCCTAAACTCATAGCAATCAAGGTGCAGCGCCGGAAGACGTCGTGCTCTATTAAAAAACCGACACGAGCAAAAAGGGGAAAAACACGCCCAGAATACCGGAGATCCTTCGTTCCGGAACGCGGAACACTTACATTTACGAAGCTCGGATAGTAAAGAACCCGAGCCTTCCCGTTCAGCACGTCGACGGCGGCCTCGCGGATCCCGGGGAGCCTCTTGACCGCCTTCTCGACCGACCCCGCGCACGCCGAGCACGTCATCCCCACGACCGAGAGCACCGCCCTCGCCTCCGACGTTTCCGCCGCCCCCGCAGCATCCTTCCCCTCCGCCGAGGCGCCCCTCGGGATCCTGGGCATGGAAGGGTAGTGCGGCCTCGGGGAGAGGTCGCCATGGCTCTCCTTGCGGATGCAGGTCAGCGCGAAAAGCTTCGCCGCCATGAAACCGAGGCACGAAATCGTTTCCAGGAGCTTCATTGCAAATCGGGAAAGGGAGATAAGAGATCCGTAGAGATTTCGAACTTAAAGAGTAGATATATTGCGCATTGCTTGGCTGACAAGAATTCAAATTGGAGCGGAAGTTTGACATTGAAGTTAAAGCAAATCATTTTGAAATCGTGAGGAGGGATTCTCAGGTCCCGCCACTGCTTGGTTTCAACGCTATCTGATGACGTCAAACGCTTGTGCGCCACCTAAACTCTTAACCGAATTTCAAAAATGGGAAAAACAAGCCCGCGATATTTACAATCTTGCCATCCAAATTTATCGGGTGAACTCTCAGTTTATCTTCAATTAACTTTGCAGATTCATAGTAATTCATCGAGTAAAATTTTATTTGGTAATGAAATGTGATCTAGAAAATCACATAATTAGGAGAAGTAATAATCACATGACAATAACAACGACAAGGAGGACAAGGATGCACAGGTCCCCGAAGCACAACGACGACATCAGAGAAGATGCTGGGTTATCGACGTTTTTAACGAACATAGTTATGGAAATAATTAAAATATAAGGTGAAAGCATTTGCATTAGATCCTCGTAGTAATTGTTACTAGGATAATTATAAGGTCCATTGCCTGCAGCAAAATTTTTCACGCGCTCACCGTTGGATGATTGGTGCGTGCAGTTGACCATAGTTATGTAACCAAATTATTCCACATGTCGATTATCTATCGGTGAATGTGCAAATCGATTTTTACACTTGCGTATACGAAAGATTTATTGCTACTTCACGAGAACTTGTCGTTTAATTACAAAGGATAATAAATAGTTCATCACAAGCTCGCGCTCTCTCTCTCGCTATATATAATCAATCTGGATAGCCGAAAGTTCATTTCGCACACAGTGATTCTAAATTGTCCATGCTTTCTTTACTTTAGATAAGGAAAGACTCAAAGAAGCCAAGGAAAGACAAAGCGTACAAGCAAAAATTCAAAGTAAACTTCTTTTCGCATATGTCAAAACTATCAACAGAAGAAATTTCTTTATGACCACGTAAGGTAACTTTGGCAACGTGGAGGAACAAAACTCAACATGGATGAATTGAGAAATGTGAATTTTACGGTCTACCGAAATTAATGGAAATCTAAGCGATAGCTAATTATCTCATGCGGTAAAGTGGGAGAGGGAGAGAGGAAAAAAAAAATTAAGGGCGAGGGACTTGACTTGTGATGGTCTTATCTGGAGGAGTGCGATTGCGTGCTAAAACTTCCTACGTACCTCGTATTTAAAGTCGCTTGAACCGCCAAAAACGCGATTAAAATATCGAAGGTTCACTTGTCGATCCCAATGTCCAGTGACCTCGGAGCAATTGTCAAAGAACTCCACGTCGTTTTGCATCTTACCCACAATTTTATGTTAATGATTCTAGAGTCGTCATAAGGGAAGTCTACACAATGTTTTTTTAAAGGGATTCAACCAATTTGTCTTTCCTACGCGAGGGAATCTTGAGAGGTGAATCTGTGGATATTCCCCCCCCTCCCCTCTCTCTATCTCTCCCTATTCGAAAATAGCATTCAAAATTGAGGTTAACCGAGGTCACTGGGTTCAAATCTCTCGGAAGTTGGGATGAATTTTTGTGAGGAGCGTTGGGTAGTAGTCACTCTCCTAGGGAGGGAGCGATAGTTTATCGGCAAGTTAGCGGGGATTGACGGTGAGCTCGCGATCTCGGATCTGTCGTACATCGAGCTGGTTTGGTTCCAGTTGTAGTTACAGCTCGATAAGTAGTGCAAGAGTCCTATGTTAATGTGGATCGAACCTGCATAACTCTTGCGGTATTGGGTTACTAAGGAGAGCGCCCGCTCTTAAGACCATTTCATACACACGATCGAGGGAGAAATTTAATCTATCTACGCTAGGTAGCAAAGCCGATTGCACTAATGTAAAGGCTCCATTTGTTTTAGCGGAAGATAAATAATATAGAAAATATTTTTAAAAAATAATAATCTCTTGTTTTCACATCCTCATAAATTTATCCCTAGACATGTCCACGAAAGATGAGAACATTTTTTCGTTCGACCGAGAAGTTTTTGTAACGGAGAATTTTTAGGAGAGAAGTTTCCAAAATTATTCATTTTTCGCGAAACGCGCGGCGGCAAAACACATGTGGTTTCTTTAAGGGCATCCTTAAAGCATCAAGAACCGAGCGGTATTCTTGAGGGGGCCGGCGAAAACATTAGGCGAATAAAAGCGCTGCGTCGGAAATGTGATGTAAAGGGGGAACAACCAGCGTACCCTAACTGGTCCGAATATGTAACCTAAGGTATCATCACGTATGTTCAGCCCCATCAATTCATTATGACACATTTAAAGATCCGGGTACGTAATTTAAGTTTATTATCTATCCAAACACATGGTTGTCAACGTGGAAGAAATTGACCGCCGATTTAATTAGCACTAAACATTGATTATCGTTTCGCGCCAAATTGATTAGATTAACCCCCTCTCGATCAAGTGATTTACGGAGAAGTAAGGAGCGTGCATGAACGTGATTAGATGAAGTTGCTCGTTGGACTAAACTCCAAGTTTTCGAAGACATTATTAAGAAGGGAAAATATTTGTCATATTTGCCGCTGACTTCATCAATATTATAATTCCACTACCCATCAACGTCGTCTTTTCTTCTATTTTGCCCTCAATCGTTGGAACGCGCATGTCCTTCCCTTCCTAATACATTCACGTCGGAGACGCGGATTCGGTCTACTTTCTTAACGCAATTATTGCCGAAACGTTTGGTGAAATTTATTTGTTTTTACCGAATCAAAGATTCCATTCACTAATCAAAATAGATATATAGAAGCCTTTCGAGCGTAGCAAATTCCAAATAACTGTACAATAAAGCAATGTCCGAAAGCGTATAACAAAATACAATCCGTAGCTAGAAGCACTCTTTCATCTTTCAAGATGGATCGCCATCCTAAAAGATCAACACTAAAGTACTTATGCTTTTCGGTCCGAATGTGTCCATCCTAGAAAACGAATTCCTAGTTTCGCTACCCTAGATTGGAAAGCCATTTTCCTAGGGGGAATGCACATATCTACATTTAGATCTAATTCGAGAGAGTAAAACCCCCATATCTTGACTTAAATCAAGATTAGGATAGGAGAGTAGGCTAATCTAAAAGAGATTATGGAGTCACATCAAGAACATCATTCGATGACTGTCAACTGGATGAATGGCCGAGCCAATCTCCACGTTCACTCAAGATCAGCTGTAGAAATTTGTTCACACATGCAAACTCCAAAATAGATCGCAAGAGAAAAGAAAAGACCAGCAAGCAAAGAGAAAGAAAATCGCAGACTAAAAAAATTGGAAAGCTTCTAAAGAGGGAAGGATTTTTGGGAGATGAGGGGATTTGCGACAGAGAGAGAGAGAAGAACGAACCCTGACCGGGCCTAAAACATAGAGTTATTTTAGGGATTATTGTTTCGGATATACAGAAATTTTCACACCTTAACCTCATAATCGAATTCATCCAAGGCAAATAATTTAACGGTGGACGTGTAGCTTATTTCTTCAACCGATAGTGAACCTAACCAAAGTATCGGGTTTGGTACAAATATAGAAGAATCTATGCAGGGTCGACAAGTGCTCGACACTTATCGGGTTCTGCCGTCTAGAGACCGGAGCAGACTCTGCACACCGCTTGATAATCAAATTTAGTATTAGAAACTCAAAATTTAACGATTGATAAGAACTCTTGCGATAACTCTCTAAACTGTGTCGACTTGAAATGTTTAGTTTAGTCGAAATTGACTTGATGGGGGACAAGTATGGAGTGAATCATCAAGTTCTTTCCATCGAAAACGCAAGCAAAGATAGTTAATGTTTCGCCAATGATATTGATAAGACCTACCAAATTAGTCGTGTACGATGACCGAATCCCATCTATGATCAAACGACTAATTTATTCTATTCTATATACTTTAAAAAAATTAGCAGCTAAATTGTTCAGTTTGCATCGACAATCTAGCAATCGACAACGTTAGTACCATATAAAACCACCGCCCTCGATTTTTCTAGTGGATTGTCAGTCAAACAACTTTGTTCAAATAACATCTGTCCTTATATACTTCCCCCCCAAAAAAAAAATTTATTAAGACGACGAACGTGAACAAGACGACCTCCTCGAACAGGACAACCGAATTGGCGCTCTTGATGAACCAAAGAATCTTAAAGTGGACGTGGCATGACTATTGTTAAAAAAAAAATACTTTCCTAACGGTATTGTAAATCTACCCATTATTACTGCGTATTTTACATAAAACACTAATTGATCGGAAGATTGTGTTGTCAGAAATAACTGTCAGTGAGGCCGCCGGCAGCTTCTTTGTTAAGATTTGTGGGTTCATGTATTTCAAGAGCTAAACCATTGTCATGCGCCGGTTTTTAGGGAGATGACGCATATACGATGTGCTTTCTATCAACTGATTTTTTTTAAATAATAAATGTCGTCAGGTTTATCTGGAGGCCGTCAATCAACAATCAGCTCGTCCTTAAGTGTAAAGAGAAAAGATCGCGATTGCTCTCTGTGGATAGATTGCATTATTATGTAGCTGAGAAAAGTTGTAAAATTTTCAATCATCTAGAACTCGTAACATTTTCAAGTATGTAATGTCATATATTCTTCCTAAGACGGAGGTATGGAGATATAAATGGAGACACGGCAACGAAGAGGTAAGAGAGATTCGAAATAGATTAAAGTTAGGCGCTCTATATTCGCCTATAATTTATGGTTAAACTCCCTATCATAAATTGTTTAGAAGACTTTTTCTTGATAAAGATAAAGAGGTACATACTGTGATATACACTAACATATGACATGACAAATTTATGTGGAGTGGAACGGTACGTGCCCTAAAAGCAGCTATAAGGTTTTTTGTTTGAAAAAGAGAGAAGATTACATGACATTTCTCCACATGCTATATATATATATGAGAATGTAAAAAACTCAAAACTAGACATCTCGTGCATGATGCCATATTAATTATGTGGTTAATACAAAAAAACCCCAACCTGGTATATCTATGATAATTTTACCATAAATTAATTTTTTTAATCATCAAAAACCTTAACTAATACATCCGAGATAATTTTACTCTAAACTAATTTTTTAACTTCAAAAACCTCAAAATGATACACTTGTGACAAATTTACTCAAAATTAATTTTTTTAACCACAAAAAATCCAAAACAAGTACACCTGTGGCAAATTTATCATCCGTTAGTTTTCTCTAAATTAGGTTAATAACATAGAAATTATAAATTGGTACACCTAAGATAAACGGAGGGCAAAAATCCTAAACTGGTTAACTATTATGTACCATCCAACTCAATAATTTGACGGTAAAATTTAAAGGAAACTAACGGAGGATAGTAAATCATAGGTGTATCGGTTTGGAATTTTAGTGGTCAGAAATTAGTTTAAGGTAAATTTGTCATATCTGTATCAATTTGAGATTTTTTGTGATATTAAACGCTAGGCGAAAATTCCAAGGTGCTTATATTACTACCAGTAGTATAAGAAATTAATGAATTAAGGAAGAAATGTACCACACTTGGGCCATAAGAAGGGTTAATACCACAAGAAATCTCAAACTAGTATTTTTGTGCCACACTTACCCAAAACTAATTTTCACGTCACAAAAATTTCAAATTGATATACTTATGCTACATTTATATCAAACTAATTTTTGTGTCAAAATTCACAAACGGGTACACTTGTGCCACTCTCACCCAAATTAATTTTCGTTTCACATACAAAATCATAAACTAGTGCATCCGTGCCACATTTGCTTTAATTTTGCCTTGAAATATTGGTAGATTTGTAATGGGGTGTACGGATTTGAGATTTTTCGTGATTTCAAAATTAGCTTGAAATAAATATGATACGAACGTACAAGTTTGGATGTTTTGTGTCCATGAAAATTAGTCCGAGATAAACGCGGCACGGGTGCACCGTTTTAGCATTTTTGTGGTATTAATAAGAAACGAAAGAGGGAAATTTATTACACAAGCGAATTAATCAAATTCTGTAGCTTCATTTTGGGGGCCCAATAGCCTGGCTTGTCCAACAAGACAAGAGTCGGTCCAATCCAGAAGCCCACTGTTTTCCAATGGGTTGGCTCCTCTCCTTATTTACCATTTCGTTCTTAACCACGCACATGAAATACATGAGGCCGGGTCGAGCATCGAGTCTAAGAAAATGTCCAGTTTTGTCCATGATTTACACACGCATTTGCAACCAGTGACCAGAGATCTGGTCTCGCCGAGTACTGGTCATGGGGCGAGGGCCTTTGAGCCCTCGCTTGGCCGATGGCCGGCGGTATCCAGCGGCCCTAAAAAAAATCAAAACAAAAAATCAAAAAAATTTCATATTGCTGTCGATCGTGTCACATATGGCAGTTGATGTCCACGTGAGCAATTTTCGATTATGACTAAATTGATAAATTATCAGGAGATTTATGACTCAATTAATATAATTAATAGGTTTAGGACCAAAATGTAATATTTTTAAAATTCCATTGGATAATTTCTCCCAACAGGGCCCACTTTTAATGAAAACTCATCCTACGATCACAACACATGTAAATCGGGGCAATTATACACGCAATGGCCGACCAAAACCCTGTTTTAGCGTAAAGTCGAAGCCATGAACACCACGAATCTCTTTCCTTTGTTCTGTTCACGAGTCTATCGATGCCTGTCCAGTTGGCCTTCGATCGGATGCCTTCACGAACAGCTCTGCCTGGCAAGTGGCCATTCTCGACACACGCGTGTCCTCTCCATCGCCAGGGATCCGTTCTCAGCTTTCTCCGTCCTTACGCAATCGCCGCGATCAATCGGACCACAAATATGAGATTATTTTTGTGTTTCCGCGTATCAAATTATGCTCTAATCCTTTTCAGGAATTTAAAAAGCCGACGGCATGCGCAACAGTATAACGATACAATCTCATGACAAAACAATATATAACAATAATCGCGGGACTCACCTCTGTTCTTATACCTAGCGTTCCACCGTGGTACTATCATACTGTCATGCTCGCGACATCCTGCTTCCAATAGGAGCCACGACATTAATTTAGCAACAGATAAGAAAAAAATAAAAATAAATAAAACGCGCTATTGTATTTTGAATTTAATAGATATGATCACGAAAAAAAAAACTTGCAAGATGCTCGCCTTTTGCTTTTGATCGAGTTTTAAATTGAATCCCAAATGACCGCATAGAAAGCAAATGCTCCTTCTCGGACCGCGACCAATTGTGCATCCTTTTTTTTCCCATTACCATTGTCGTCGCCGCCCGTTTGGGAGCTCGGCACCACTGTTCTAGGGATGCCATGCTCCTCTTGGCTCATAATTGGGATAATTGTCCTAAACCTATGTCAATTCAGTCTTAAATCATTCAATTATGCCAATTTAGTCTTAAACCTTTTAAAAATTTGCCAATTTAGTCCTAAATCTATTGTTAAATAATTGACCTAAATGATCATATTGGAAAATCGTCAGAAGATTTAAAACTAAATTGACATATTATTTAAAAGTTTATGACAAAATTGACACAATTGAAATGTTCTTGACTAATTGATAAATCTTCAAAAGTTCATGACTAAATTAACATATCGTGGCCCAGCTAGTTTGCGCTTTGGTCCTTTCACGAGAGGTCCTGGGTTCGAACCTCGCTGGGTGCGGTGATTTAAGCGGAGGGTCGTGGCGGTGGGATGCTGCGCTAGCCCTCCCGGAGGATTAGTTGAGGTGCGCGATCCGTACGGACGCTGCCCGGACACCTTCGATACAAAAAAAAAAAAAAAAATTAACATAATTAAAATGCCCAAGATTGAAAAGGTTCATGACTAAATTAATATAATTAAAAGGCCCAAGATTGAAGTGATCGCCGTACAATAGGTTTATGACTTTTCGAAGACTTTTCTCACTCAGAATCTTTCTCTCTAAAACTCTCTCTCTCTCTCTCTCACACACGCACTTTCTCAAAGTAATTATTCCCCAGTCTCTAATTTTCCCTCCCTCCCCACCACATCACGATAGCACAAGTGGCAAATTCAGAATCGGATACGTTCATGCATGTCCATCACGTAGAGCCAACTCACGAGCATCGAGCGGCCAAAGGCCAAATGTCTCTTCTCGCTCCTCAAAAGGAAGAGCCGTATCAGCGGCCATTTGTCTTCGGGACGTCGAAGGTGGCAACTGGGGCAGGCTCCATTTGTCTTTGGGGGACGTCGAAGGTGGTAACTGGGGCAGGCTGCGTCTTCGATGGATGGGTGGGTGGACAGGATAACGGCGAACGTAAGCGCTTACGTTCGACGGCCCGCAACTTGCTTGCTTATCCTTTTTTTTGCTCCCATATACACCAATGACCCGAGCAGGGGAAAAAAAAAAAAAAACAAAGGGGCACTGGACTTGTGCCGGCTCAGTCGGTCCGACCGGGAAGAGGTCCGGCTTTTGAAAGGAAATAGTTTCGATTAGTTCTGTAGGTTCAAACGGATGCGGGGCACGCAAGCACCGTCTCCCCGTCGGTCCCCTTAAGAGTCATCTTTCGACCCATGCCGCCTTCTAGTGCGCCGGGGAAATTTGTCGAATAGTCACGGGAGTGCGCTTCGACGGCGGAACTCACTTGACCTAATAATTCGTACGTGTGAGTTCGCGCGCATCAGGACCACGTAAGGAACAGAAGCTTGCCGACCCATGATACGTAACGATCGTACGAGGAAAACAGGAGTAGAAACGGGCGAGCAGGCTGTCCTAAACGCCACCAACATGGTCTTCGAATTGAACACGTGACTAGGTTGACCGGCCGCCGGACGCCCTCAACAATCAACATTGCGAGAGCACGAAGGAAAATCTTAAATGCATTTTCCCCTTCAAAAGCTCGATCTCCCTGCCCCACCAATTCACTAATTCTCTACCGTGAGTTTGACCTATGAAATGGACCGCCACTGACTTGGTGAACGGACCAAATCGAGCATTTTGTCCGCGATAATAAGCGGACTGAATCATGTTGCGCCGACCGTCAAAAAAAAAAAAAATTGCAAATCAATCATGCGGCGACCTATTCAGATCTAAAATTTTCAATTGTACCAACATAGTGTTAAACCTTTTGATGATTTGTAAATCAATCCTAAATCATTCAATCGTGCCGATATATTCATAAATCTTTTGATGATTTACTGATTTAGTCCTAACTCTTTTGATAAATTTTCAATGTATCAATCCCCGCCGCCGATATGGATATATGACCGAAAGGATTATAGCTAAATTAGCAAAACATAAGAAGGCTTATGACTAAATTAACACAATAAAAATGTCCATGATCAAATTGGCAAATCGTCAAAAGATTTAGCACTACGTTTCCGCAGTCGAATATTTATGGCTGAATTGAACGCGGTACAATAGATTTAGAATTTTCCGGATAAATTTTTTTTTTGAATCGCGAATTTGAATGATAAAATTTCTATAAGTTCGATGCGCGTGTTCCGTCCTTTTCAACGTTATGGACGTGCTCGTCGACGCGCTTTAACGCAAACATTTCCATGAACTGTGTTTACGTGGATCGAGGACTAACGTTGCAAGTGAAGTGGATTCATTGACCAGGAGGATCCAACCAGAATCCAGATAAGTGGGTTGGTTTGACCACGCGAAAAGCAACCTTCACATGTTGCTCGGGGTGATTTCGCGGGCACGACGACCACAAACCGCGCCCCTTGAAAGCTGCATGGGGGCCAAAGATCGATACGAGAGGACGCCACTTGCGGGAACACTCCGGTCAATTTTGCGAAACATCGACGCTGCCGATGTCTGCGGAATAAGAAAAAAATCATCGGGCCGACACTTACGTAAACGTAAGCGACGACAAAACGTAGTTTGGGCGAATCAGGTGGGTCGAATGTGGATGACGGGTGCTAATCCAGTCATTTAGCACTTTGTTGTTCAGCAACAGGGGATTGGGTGGGGATCTTGCTTCTGTCTGTGGTCATTGTGGGTTTGTCCATTTTTTTTTTTTATATTATTTACGTATTCTGAGATCGAATGGTTCCAGGCTTCCAGCGAAAGCGAAACGTAGATTGTCAAGTTTGCAAAAGCTCTTTCATGGCTTCGGTTCAGGACTAGAGTGGTGTGCCGCTCTTGGCCTTGGACTTGGCTTCCGGAATTGGCGGTCGGGATTGTTTAGGAGCGTCGGGAACGTGTGCTCCAGATCTAGCCTCAGCAAGGCCGGCCTCGTCATGGCTGGCAAGGTCGCCCTCACCGGCCACCGGCTGCAGGTGGAAGAAAGGAGGGAAAAAAAAAAGGAAAGAAAAAATTAAAATATTATTAAAAATTATCCACGTCATGCATGCATTCACGTTATTGCCAGCCACCCAAAGTTGATTGGGTAGACAAAATTGGTACAAATACAAAAGGTTTAGGACTAAATTGGCATAAATATAAAAAAAATTAGGACTAAATTGACTAAATTCAAATGTTTATGATTGAAGAAGAGGCAAAAATACAATATGTTTTTTTTAATGATTTTCCCAATTGCGAACGAAGAAGTTATTACTGAAATTACATAAATATCAACGCATTTGCAAAATTACCAACTACATCTAAGCTAGAAACATGATTTCAGTTCATTAGATTGAGCAAGAGTTTGTGACGGTAATTTTGATCGAGTGATTGTAAAGGTTTTTCCGTCCAAAAGAAAATTCCTTTCATTTATCATAATCATACATGAGAGGAACATAGAAAGCTTCTAAATAAAGCGAATTCCAAATAGAGTTGCAAAACAAAATAAAACCCAGAAAATAAAAGATTTCAGCTTACAACTATAATCACACTCTTATACCACAAAAAGTCAAACCTGTTACGGCATAAAAACAATCCGCAGCCGATCATCAGAACGGTCAATGATTGTAGGTTGACCTACTAAGATAGGTCGTTTAATGTGATTTGGGAATACTCTTTTCCTTTCATAATCCACATTAATCTCAGGGAAAAAAGGGTCAATGACGATTGATGACAATGATCACGAGTGCTGCTACCACCTAGAAATCCCCCGCATGAAAAATTTGACCCTTCAACGCCGTTAATTTCGAGGGAGGAGCAGCAGCCGTAGAAGAACCAGCAAGAGTGACAGCAACTGAAGGGCCTGAACGGGACAACGGAGAGCAGCCAAGCTAAAACTAATTCAAGCGAGCTCGCTTGAGTTTTTGGACTGCAATTTCTAACGCGATATCAAAGCTAGTATTGTCCATTCCGCGAATATATGTCCACTACCCATTAGTCAAATTATATGTACCGCTCATAATTCGGCTTATATATAAAATAGGGTATTGTCTTACATAGTCTAATAACGGATTTTATATGATTTTTTATATTCATATGATCTCATTCTACCTATGAGCTTGAGCTTTTGGGTTAGATATTTTAACAAAAAATCATTATGAGTCGGTTAGTTAGATCATAGTCCTACAGGAGACTGGCCCAAAAGAATGATAATTAGTCCCATGCTATTGAATACGGGGAAAATTACCCGACCAGTCCTGTGACCGTTGTACCGTGAGGTTTGGTGGGACTATTGCCGCTTGTTCTAAAAACTTAAGCTGTTAGATAACGTGTGATTTAATATTTGATCACTATATCACTCCCATTCACTCTTAATTTGGTATTTTTTTTTCTTAGTACTAAGCGTCAAAATATTTAATTATGGAGGCAAATAGAGCCTCAAATGATTTGGATTCGGGACCTTCTCCAGGACCTTCTACGCTCTGTGAATTTGGATGGGACCACTATCAACTGTTTTATAAACTTAAGCTATTGATGAAAACATGATTTAATATTTAATTATTTTATTGTGTATAGATGTCAATTCAGTCTTAAACTATCTAATTCTGCCAATTACTCTTCAACTTTTGGATAAAATTTTAATGTAATCTTTCCGATTGGTAGTGACAAATTTATTTGCCTTATAATTGCTAGGATTTGGTCTACAATCATAACAAAGTAAAGCACAAAAAAGCGAGGAAAAAATCAAGATAGAAATACTCTTTTCCTTTCATAATCCACATTAATCTCAGGGAAAAAAGGGTCAATGACGGTTGATGACAATGATCAAGAGAGCTACTACCACCTAGAAATCCGCAGCATGAAAAATTTGACCCTTCAACTCCGTTAATTTCGTGGGAGGTAGAAGAACCAGCGAGAGTGACAGCAATTGAAGGGCCTGAACCGGACAACCGGGAGCTAAGCTAAAACTAATTCAAGCGAGCTCACTTAAATTTTTAGATTGTACTTTCTAACATAATATCAAAGTTAGTATTGTCCATTTTGCGAATATATATCCACCACCCATTAGTCAAATTATATGTGCCGCTCATAATTCGGCTTATATATAAAATAGGGTATTGTCTTACATAGTCTAGTAACGGGTTTTTATATGATTTTTATATTCATATGATCTCATTCCACCTATGAGCTTGAGTTTTTGGGTTAGATATTTTAACAAAAAATCATTATGAGTCGATTAGTTAGATCATAGTCCTACAGGAGACCGGCCCAAAAGAATGATAATTAGTCCCATGCTATTGAATACAGGGAAAATTACCCGACCAGTCCTGTGACTATTGTACTGTGAGGTTTGGTGGACTATTTTGATTACTATATCACTCCCATTCACTCTTAATTTGGTATTTTTTTTTCTTAGCACTAAGCGTCAAAATATTTAATTAGAGAGGCAAATAGGGTCTCAAATGATTTGGATTCGGAACCTTCTCTGGAACCTTCTCCGGAACCTTCTACACTCTGTGAATTTGGATGGGACCACTATCAACTGTTTTATAAACTTAAGCTATTGACGAAAACATGATTTAATATATAATTATTCTATTGTGTATAGATGTTAATTCAGTCTTAAACTATCTAATTCTGCCAATTTACTCCTCGACTTTTGGATAAAATTTTAATGTAATCTTTCCGATTGGTATTGACGAATTTATTTGCCTGCCAATCATAACAAAGTAAAGCACAAAAAAGTAAGAAAGAGAAATCAAGATACGAGATTTCATCATGGTTCAACCTTAAATTAGGGTTACGTTTAGCAAAGGATTCAACTATAATTAATATTTCGCACTTCTCGTTACATCACTCAATTACAAGTACAGAAGAGTATATATAATAGTAGCTATTCATAGTCGCAAGCTCAAAATTACCAATGAAAAAATATTAACTTAAACTATAAAAAATAATCTGGTGTCCAGAGGGCGCCGTCTCCTTAAGACCCTCGCTCACCATGGAGCGGGGCCTACATGCCTTCCAATCAATGAAAAGTATGAATCACATTCCAACAATAATCAAATCTTTATGAAATACTTCTCTCTAACAAAATATGAATTTGAAGAACCTTCCGTCCTCAAAAGCCTTGCGACTAAGTAGCAACATTTTACGCATCATATATTATATATCAAAGAAATGAACGGAACAAATTTCACCATGGCTTTGCACCTTCGATTAACACTAAACGGCAGCTCCTCTCATTGCCTTTCGACTTCGATTTCACGTAGATGGCAATATTAATTTATCGTAATAGATTAAATTAAGAGATTCATGACAAGTCAAGCGCAGCTTGGACTTGGAAGACGTTTGTGGCGTTTAAGCCTATTGGGGCTGTGGGAAAGTAGTAGGGATAGTGTTTGAATTATTAACGAAGTGATTGTGACTTGACTCAAACGTCGAATCAAGGTGGAAATTGTTATAATATGTCTCGAGTTTGAGCTAGTAAATAAATTCGATTTAGAAGAACGTGTAGATATCCAAGACATATCTTTTATGAACGTGGATTCCATAATTTGAAAAGTTCAACATTGGCTTTTGAATTAGAGATGTTTTGGACTTCTTTGGGAGTGGACAAGATACCAAAGATTTGTTTTGGATTTTTTTTTTTGTTATATTTCCTGTTTGAAATCCAAGGTCGTGTTGGACTATTCAACGCGAGAAGAAGACTTCAGGCCATGGATTTTCACATGCATATATATCGAGATAGTGGGTTTTCAAGCAAGTCTTTAAGGGCACGCATAACAACGTTTCTATTTCTCTATTTCTATTCCAAACCTATTTCAGAAATAGATTTAGAACAGAAACTCGTTTGGCAACGCAAATCGATTTTTCTATTTCTGAAACAAAAATCTGTTTCAGAAATAGATTTGGCCTAAAACCAGAACAAAAAATTTTCATTTCTGGTAGAAATAGAAAAATTTATCTCTTTCCAGAAATTATTTCTGGAACAGAATGGTTGTCATGCGTGCCCTAAATCGCCGTGCCGGGTGCTCGTTTGGGGTTTCTGTGGGTTCTTCATTCGTAGAATTACGCTACTATCTTTTAGTGTTTTTTAGCCGATTGAAACTTGTTATTAGATTTGTATATTTGTTCGTGTGATTGAGGATTATTTAGTGAGAAATTGAGATTAAATACAGTGTACGTTATTAAGTTAATTGAGTGCTGAGAAACACTTAGAATATTTGAATGACTCGAATTCGGTTTGTCATCTCCGTGCATCACTTATAGTCTTTAGTTAAATTCGTTACTACTCTTCCCTGGACATAGCTCTCTATAACCGAATCATGTATATCTAGTGTTCGATTTATTTCTTATTTTCGTCCTATTTATTTTTCGATCGCACTTTGCACTTTGCCTTTGTTGTGATGGTTCAATACTACGATTCGTCCACCAATATATTATAAAATATCATCCGAGAATTTATTCCAACACTCTTGACGTAGTTCACTCAGACTAAGCACCTGACGTGTCCGGTATTGTAATCGTTTTTGCATCTTATTTAATGAAAGGAGATAATCTTGACTAATATAGGCATATGCGCTTTAACTCCTTTTGATTGTTCAATAACATCATTATTCCACTCATTTCATTAAAAAAATAGAATTATCACCAGAAGGAATTTATTCCGACAACCGATGATAGTCGCTTACACTTGAAAAGAAACTAATGCGTGCTAGAGTGCGTATCCCATATTTTTATTTGAATAATTGCTTAGAAAAACTTCCGTCATCTTTGGCGCCGCTGCAAAAGCGTTTTCGAATTTTGAAAATATTACGGATTACTCCATCAACTCCGGTTTCGTTCATTTTAGCCTCCCGAATTTTGAAAAGTCACATTTCCCCATTGATTTTGATTTATGTCGGAGTCGGTCGATATAATCATATAACCCTGAAGCGTTAAATAAAATGGCAATTAGTGTTTTTTTTAAATAAAACCAGATTACCTAATATAGATGCGAATGACAAAGTAAAATAATAAATAAATACAGAGGATGTTTGGTCGTGGTGAAATTAATAAAAATTGGGAGATGTTATTTTGATAAAAGAGAACGAACCGATTTCATTCTGAGTAGTATTTAACGGAATTAAACGAAAAATTTGATTTTTTTTTCTTTTTGGATTTGGTTCTATACTATTCTATTCTACTATACAAACTAGACCGTACGTACTATGTTCTGTGTGTAGGTTGCGAAACTCTAGTTATTCCTTACGCGTCCCACTTCACTTCGCCCGAAGGTGGAGATTTCGAACCTTTCATTTTTCTTTTTCTAAATGGAAGGAGTAGCTGGTTGGAGTAATCTCATGGTGGTTAAATGGAAAAATTGACTCCCGAGATGAGAATCATAATAAAGATAAATGAGCCAGAGGGTGAATCTTACGTCAGCACCTGTCGGTTTATTTGTTTGCTTGTGGCTCGCGGCATCTCATCTTCCGCGGCAGAAGGAGAGACAAAGACAATCGTCTCAAATTAACATTAAAAAGAATTTCGCGTGCCCAGCCCATCGAATTTTTATCCCCAGAGAAGCAGAAAATCCAACTTCGCTTCTTCGGAGAAAAAAGGGGATAAGCAAAAACAGCTACCCTCTCATGGGTCATGCTTGACCACGTATGCCCACACCCCATTCGACCAAACCTCGCATGCTCTCGTGAGTCGACACGTCGGGACCAAATCGATAAAATATTTAAAAATATTAAATCACCTCTTCATTTGATATTTTAAAATTTTTAGAATAATTCGTACTAACTCTATATCAACCACTAAATACAAACAATAGACGCTCCACGATATGATCATTGAGATCGAATGGTTCGCGTGCATTATTGATATAAGTGAAAAACTTTTCATGTGACATCATAGGTATTTTTGCATGGTGGATGTGTGCGATCCCGACTGACCTATGCCACGGCTCGCACGCGTTTCAGACCGATTCGATGTGTTTTCCACTCGTAAGCAATGATCCTTTCACGGCCGTTGATTTTGATCGCTCCGGTGGGTTGGCCGGTTGGCCCCTCTCAAGTTCGCACCGACCCGCACCTCCTCCTCGCGCCACCTTCTCCCGCTTCGTGGAAAGCCGACGCGCCTGATTGTCCCACGTCAGAAAGCTGCCGTCAGCCTGGGATTCCACGTGGCACGATAACGGCGGGATAGAGATTATCGAAAAGCAAAAGCAAGTTGCGCAGCAGCTCCCCGACGGGCACACGCTCCCTCTGGAACCGACCGCCCGCTGCGCCACGTGGCGTCCGCGGGCCCCACACCCAGTAGCGACCTTCACCGAATTCGCACTGGCCGCGAACCTCCTGGAATTTTCGCTCCCTCCGTCCCTCGCACCCATCTCCCATCCCTTATATATATATATACGCAAGCTCGCCCTGTTTCGTCTCATCGAACCCTCCGTTAACGTTTCTTCTTCCTGCGGATTGTTCTCGTTGATTTTTCTTCCGGTCTGGCCCAAGCTATCGTGTGCCCTTCTCAGTCCCAATCGTCATCTGGTTTCGATCGATTTCGTCCCGATTCGTGCGCTGTGTGGTTAGCGATGGAGAAGCTCACGCTCACAGGCCTGTTGGCGAAGACGGCGTCTGATTCCCCTGACAGGAGAGCCCTCTCCGTCTGCGGGAAGTTCGACCTGACGCATGGGCGGCTGCGGGAGCTCGTCGATCACGCCGCCGCGCTCCTCGCCGCCTCCGGCGTCGGCGCTGGCGACGTCGTCGCGCTCACCTTCCCCAACACCGTCGAGGTACGTCCGGATCGTCGAGTCTGTTCCGCGAGTGCGATGCACGCATGCCTTTTTCCGCGAGTTTTCGGGTCTGCGATGGTGTGAATTCAGACGTGAAAATTCCTGGTGACGATGTTTGAATTCGAAAATGCAATATCTAGGAGATAGGGATGGCGATAACTTCCTGACAACGAGTCGGATCATTTTTTGTGAAAGATCGACTAGGAAAATGCGTGAAAAGAAATCTTATCTTCTTGGGACTGCTCTCTCTCGGTCCTTACTTGAGCCGTTTTTTGCTCTGTTGTGGGCTGTTGCTCGCTGTTATTTTGCTGTTTCTTGGCTGTGTATATTTTCGTCGGGGTTTTCCCCGTTTTCCATTGTGCAATTTCCCCGTCAACCCTGCACCCCAAGCAACATTTGTGTCACCTTGGGTGGAGGGTTGTTTTGTACAGGTTGTGCTTCGATTTTTGTAAGTGCTTGTGATTAGTCTATTCAATTATTACTTTTACCAAAAAAAAAAAAATGCGTGAAAAGAAGACGTTCCTTTGTGCTTTACGGTTCTTCGAGAAGAGAGCAACGGATTTGGTGTCAATTTCCATAGAAGAGAGTGTATCTATGGCATGGAATTTCTGTGAGCGCGTGATTACTGTTAACATGACGAGTTTTGCAACGGAAAAAAAATAAAAAATTGGAATAAATTGGACAGCGTAGAGCATGAAGCGCATTTCTGTCGTGTCCTGGGTTGTTTGGGATGTCCAAGCATCGATTTATGAAAAAACAAGTTAGAGCTCATGAAAAGGAGATGGATGGTTTTAATGGAATCAAACAGTGACAATCTAGTAGGCTGCGTATTCTGAAGATAATATGTTTGTGCATCTCCTTTGCGGGGGGATTAGTATGTCACTTTGCTGATTGGAAATATGTGTTTGTTTTGCAGTTTGTGATCCTGTTTCTGGCCGTAATCCGCTGCCGAGCCACAGCGGCTCCGCTCAACCCTGCCTACACGGCCGAGGAATTTGAGTTCTACCTCTCCGACTCAGAATCGAAGGTCCTATTGACATCACAAGAAGGAAACCAGCCGGCTCAGTCCGCTGCTTCCAAGCTTAACATCCCCCACCTGACCGCCAAGCTTCACTCGGCCGATTCCAAAATCACTCTCTCTCCGACTGATGTAGAGCCTAGTCTCGACTCGATGGCCAAAGTCGTCAATGATCCCTCGGATGTAGCCCTGTTCTTGCACACCTCTGGCACCACGAGTCGCCCCAAAGGCGTGCCACTAACTCAGCTCAATTTGGCTTCATCGGCTCTGAACATCAAGTCGGTATACAGACTAACGGAGTCAGATTCTACTGTGATTGTGCTTCCATTGTTCCATGTGCACGGTTTAGTTGCTGGATTGTTGAGCTCTTTAGCTGCCGGAGCTGCCGTGGCCCTCCCGGCGGCTGGTAGGTTCTCAGCGTCCACGTTTTGGGCAGATATGAGTGCATACAATGCCACGTGGTACACTGCAGTCCCTACCATCCACCAGATCATCCTGGACCGCCACCTCAGCAAGCCAGAGCCGGCTTACCCGAAGCTGCGATTCATAAGGAGCTGCAGTGCGTCACTTGCGCCCTCTATCATGGCTCGGCTCGAGGAGTCATTTGATGCACCCGTGCTCGAGGCTTATGCAATGACGGAGGCTACTCACCTGATGGCTTCAAACCCCTTGCCTGAAGATGGCGGGCATAAGGCTGGGTCGGTCGGCAGACCGTGGGGCAGGAGATGGCGATTTTAGATGAGCATGGGGCCGTACAGCCGGTGGGTGTAAGTGGGGAAGTGTGTATAAGGGGTCCGAACGTGACCAAGGGTTATAAGAATAATCCAGAGGCAAATAAGCAGGCCTTCCAGTTCGGGTGGTTTCACACGGGTGATGTTGGGTTTATGGATTCGGATGGGTACTTGCATTTGGTCGGTCGGATCAAGGAACTCATCAACCGTGGAGGTAAGTTGATTGGAGTTTGGAAATATGGCCCATTTGTTTGCTATAACAGAGTTCTGAAAGTAGTTTCGATGGATTCTGTGTTGAGGCCAATGTGCATTGAACTTTGGTTATGCTTTGCAGGAGAGAAGATATCACCAATTGAAGTCGATGCTGTGCTTGTGGCACATCCAGATGTTGCCCAAGCAGTTGCCTTTGGAGTCCCGGATGATAAGTACGGCGAAGAGGTAAACGAGCATTTCATTCTTCACTTTTGTGTTACCTAGTGTTTCTCATTAAGAATCAGCTCTTTTCTGTTTGTCAATTTCCTCTGAGATTGGATATTTTTTGGAACGGCAGTTGGAATTTGGATGACTAACATGGACATCTTCGCGAACAAGTTTAGAAAACAAAAGAGAAAAACTCTTAGCCAAAATCGCAATCATCAATGCCTGGTTGGTTTGTGTGCAGATAAATTGTGCCGTGATTCCGAGGGAAGGTGCCAAGGTAACAGAGCAGGATGTGATCCAGTTTTTGCAAGAAGAACCTCGCCAGCTTTAAGGTCCCAAAGAAGGTTTTATCACGGACTCTGTCCCGAAAACTGCTTCCGGGAAGATCCAGCGCCGGCTTGTGGCGGAGCATTTCCTCGCGCAGATCTCGACCGCTAAAGTCCCCAAATTCGGTGCTTAATCACCTCCCTAAGAGCGCAGGAGTCTTTGGTTGGACTTTGATTTTCAGTACCAAATACTACATTAGGTCGTCCCAGAGTCAAGAGAAAAACTCAGCATAGAGGTTATACCTTTTTGTTATTGTTTTTTATTTTTTGGGTCAAGACCGTCTCCATATTGTTAGCCGGCATTCTCTATTTACTGAGTGCTGGTGGTTGAATGGAATTTGCATTCGTTACCTTGTACATGCGCGTTGGTAATCAACAAAAAGGAGTAAAATAACGAGTCTCTCGTTCTAAGGAACTTCAGAGCATGGCCATTCACCTTGGTCTGAACTCTCCGCTCCATGACATATGCTGCTGCCAAATTTAAGCACAAAACGCTAAGCCAAGAAGCAACAGGTTACGTTTGCATTACATGGAACCGTGCAGTCCGCGCATCTGAAGCGACAGATCATCCGAGCATTGGAATATGTTTCTGAGACCCCTCAAAAGGACTGGTGCTGGGAATCTCCGCTAGCTCTGCGAAAACCTTGTAATGTCCCCGGATCTCAACAGCGCCTGCCCGAGCAAAAATGGCTATCGATGTCGCCATCTCTCCCGAAATGCACTTCCTAACGTGGCAATATGGGTTGAAAGCCCACATTTAATAAAATGGGTGAAATATGAGTTAGGCAAATTTCAATGAATTATAATAAATGAGTTGTTTGTTAATGGATATGATTTTAGGTCTAAATATTCGTGGGTTGTAAATGGGTTTATCTTTGAATACATCTACACGATTGTAAATGGGTTTACCTTTGAATAAATCTATAATGCATTTAGCAAAAGACGAATCCAACTCATTTTCAATTCACTTAGCTTGTAAAATTTTTTAGTTTATATTCGTTTGATTTCTTTTTAATCTTTTATTTTATTACAACCCATTTGGCTACAAATCAACCCATTTAAAATCCATAGGTAACCTCGACGTGTAGCCCGGCAACTTGACCGGCGCATTCTAGTTCAAGACCCAAGCTACTGTGCATATCCTTGGATTATATCGCTGGGAACCCCACCATGCCTCCCTAAATTCTCTACGTAACATGCATTGCTGACGAGGATAAGTGTCAAAAAAAAAAAAATCCTATACCTATTTGCATATGTGTCAATTTAATCCTAATCTTTTCATCTAGAGTCTATTCAGCTCTTCCAGTTAATTTTGGTGGATATTATTGGCGTGGACGGTGGACGGCATATGTCGCGACCTATCGATTAAAAATTTCAGGTTAATGGATTGCCAGATTAATTGAATTAACTAACCTAGCTCGAACTCTCCCAAGTTCTACCAAATCGTGACTTAAGTTCAATTTCAGAAAAGAAGATTTATCAAGGAGTCGCCACTAATCATTTTTGGTAGGCTGATTAGAAACCTAAGTAAGATATCGGGAGAAATACCATATTTCTACGAACCAGAGATTTAAGTTCGGGGCTTGGTTACATTAATTTTTTGCCACCCTTTCGGTACCAATTTCATGAAAAAATGTTTGATTTGGCAATTTTGATGAATTTTGAATTGAAGTTCAAATGTGCAATTTTTTTGGGTTTTCTTTTGTTAAATGTGATGCAAATACAATCTAACTATATGACATGTGAAATGTAATGACGTGGCAAGGACTATGCTATATGCATGACGTAGCAGATATGACATGGCAATATATGCATGATGTTTATATTATATGCTATGCAAAATGAATGACTTTTTTTTGGGGTATTTTTTATGATGATTTTTTTTTTATTTTGGATGTATTATAAATGCAGAATCACCCAAAGCAAACAAAGATGTGAAAAAAGAGTAGGTAAAGTAAAACTACCCTAAGGACAGTGAAATAAAGTCTCGTCGGGTGAATAATTACAGACCAATTAAATAAAACCCGAGACGTCGGGATACAACAAAAATGCCGAGTCAGACTCTTAAAATGGATAAGTCTATATCCATCTTAGAAAATGAAAAAAAAAAAATTGCTCTGTTACTATGTCCTTCATTATTTAAGTAGTGCGATTGCTATATCTAGATTTTGAGATGAATATTTACACGGATAATTTACGCTTGAAATTGTTTTGTTATCCACTATTCGAATTTTTAACTGATTGGACATCTCAGCAACACATTTCATTAACTTGCATCAACGAAAGGACAATATTGAATATTTTATCTAATCTAGGGATTATATGATATGTACCAATAATTCATGGATCATGTAGAACAAATCAAAAGTTCAGAAACAACATTATATATCAAAATACAAATCAAAGACTATTTTTGTCATTTCCTTGTCTAATAATCTCCCAAATCCCTCGTATGACAAGATTTATTCCCAAAGGTCTCTGGCAGCTTGCCACCCACGGTTCTTCTCGTCTCGACTAGAAGATTTTGGGTATGTAGTTAAAATTAATTTTCACCGAAGAAAAAATTCCCGAAAATGGGCAAAAATCGTGAGTTCTAGTTCAATACTATAGCGGGGTGATACCACATGTAAGCTTTAAAAGCATCCAAAAAAGACCATTAGCTAAGATATAGAAACACAATATCGGCAAAAAAAGAATTTGTACACCTGATTTGGAATTCATCATTTTAATACGGAATAGCAACTATCCAAAGCTTAAGTGCTTCTTCTCTATTGCCTTCTATATCATGGCTCGATGAGATAGCCCCTCACAATATGATTTTGTATGCGCTCCTTGTGTGAGTTTATTTGTGCATTAGTGTTGGTACAGAGATTTGAGCTCTATTAATAGAGCTTTCAGCTAGGCCTTCTGATCACGTATTGAGCTTAACATAGCCCACACAACTCATATTAGATTACGTAAGAAACTTTTTCCTTTTTTATTAGATCAATTGCGTAAAACGGTGATTGCAATATCAATCAATATAGCCCAGAGATCAGAAAAACTCTTATAAATGTGGCTCCACAAATTCCGCCGGAGGAAAGTCAGTATTGCCTGGGGATAGCATCAAGCACCAATGAGCATGTGTGATTATGCCACTTCATGGGTCGAAAAAATTAACACATTGGAATGGAGTGCAATATCAACTTAACCATTTTTTAATTAGAACCAACACGAGGAAGTATGTAGTGTTCACGCCACATATCAGGAATCGGCATTGCCCAACAACCGTCGTGCCGGGAGTTCGTCATCCGATGCACAAGTTTTACAAATCGACATATTTGACTGAGTTACCATCCGTCGATAGTTCAAAGCTTATGAGTCCGCTAGTAATTGAAAAGGTTTTAACATGATTATTCCTACAAAACAGATGCTTAAAAAAGCAAGTAAACAGAGGCGATTCAGTGCCACTGCAGAAGGTATACCATTAGTATAAATACCGTCATCTGGGCGTTTTGCTGATTTTGATCCAGATCTATATGAGCAAACTTATTTGAAGATCACGAACATTAATCTATAATCAAATCTGTAATAATTTGCATCATCCGAAGGAGCAGAAAAATTAGTAATAATTGCAATTAGGAGCGCGATGTTCATCAATTCTTCTAATAATTGGCTGGAACTCCACCTGGAGGTCGTTCCTGCATGAAGAGCTCGAGCGCGTTCCATGGAGTTTTTTAAAAGAGGTGCTTGACTAACGGACTAAATTCCATATTCTTCAACTGATCCGCCCATTCACGGTCGACCATGGGTGCCGCCGTGGCCGGGCCCGTCGTGGAAAGTGGACTGGCATTTGTGCCGCCAGAAGCCAAGAAATCAGAGGTGCAGCGGACGTCCTTTGGCGCAGCAGTCATCACAGTCACCGCGGGATGCGAACTGAGGTTGGCGTTGCCAGCAAAATCCAGGGAAGTCGGGCCCCAGATGTTGCGTGGAATGGCGACTTCGTACTTGTTTAAAGCCGGGGAAGCGGATGGTAGGGCTCCACCGGCGGCGGCTGATGGTGGCAACACGGTGGAAGCGTTTGCGTGATCATTGTGGAGCGGGCATCTCTTCTTCGCTCGTCGATTCTTTTCCTCAAGTTGCACGCGGCTGCGCATATTACGGCACACCTTTCGTTCCCTTTATCCGCGTATTTGTTGCGGATTACACATAAGACACACTCTATATCCTGCATGATATTAAAGGAAATAAAAATCATTTCCTGCTTATAAAAATAGAATAAAAAGAGATTATAACCACAAAAAGTACGTGTACGGATGGTATACAATAAAACGAAAAGAAGTTTCGAACACAAAATATTCACAAAGAGGTCAGGATAGTAAAGAGACCCAATTTGAAAATATGTTATAAATACTTAACTCGTGATTTTATTTCATGTTTATGATTCGGACCTGTGTCATGTCAATTTTAGGTTATAGCATCCCAAGTAAATCGATCTAAATATGATTTATCCATTAATTGTCGGGAAATTCAATCAGAGCCACGACTATTTATTGAATAGGCATCAGAACATCACCTATAGAACTCATTAAATGGGTCAAATCAGGTAAAAAACCAATACGAATGTTGCAACAAACAAAAAAAGAGCCGAATTAGATCTTTCCATTTTTTTATTTTTTTTATTAACGAGTGTCCATTGAACATTTATTATCATATTAAGGGAAGAAATGTGGTTTTTTATTATGTATTTGAAATTTTTTCACCACCGGGCACCATCTATTTATTAGAAAGAAAAATTACCAGAAATTAAAGAACTAAAATACGTAAATCAAACGTAACAATAGAATATTTTATGCCCAGAATGCACCTGCAACCGAAGATGAGTTACGATAAAACCAGGACACTTTTTGATCGGCAAGTCACAATGAGATATAGTTGTTTGCTGTTTTCTATGATTAAGGATGAACAAAGACTTACGTTAATTTTTTCGAGGTCATGTGGACGGATCACGAAAACAAATTCTACTATCGTTCAAACCCTAATTGATGCTTTAAAACAGGATCAAAATAGGCTAGGATTAATGAAAATACCAAGACAAAGGACGGTCGATGCCAATAAATGCATGGAGGAGGAAAAACATACGAACCAAACGGCGACTTTGGAATAGTCAATGAACCAGGAAGGAAATAGACTCTTACATTGTGGGGATGCGTCCCGAGTACTCGTGCGTGATCCAGTGCCCGGTTCTCGGCCTTGTCGGCTTCCGCACTTGAGCTGAGGTTTTTTGTTTTTTGAAAGTAAAGAGTTTCTTGTAGCCGACTAGCTAGCCTAGCGAATTCCTGATTCGTGGCTCTGCTCGCCTTTCCAAGTTCCCGAGACGGCAGTCCTATCCACTCATTAGATTTGTTCATTTTTCTTCAGACCGCGTGAAAACATAGAACTTCTCATCGCGTCGGTCCTTGCGAAGATCTCCAAGGATCGCTGCCGCCCGTAACGTCGCAGTCTGCGGAACGGCATCTGGACTCGGCGAGGCAGCGGCTCTCGATTCAGCCTCCGGCAACAAGTAATGGTAAAAGAGCTCTTCGTAACGTGGGTCAAAGCGAAGCCCGGGGTACTGCTCGCCATCGTAATGAAACTCGAAAGAGACGACGAAAATCTCTCTCCTCCTCCTCATCCGCCCTTGGCGTTTCGGTGTTTACGCACCACGAGAGATGCTGGGCTCCCAAGTGCTTTTACGAGTGAAGGCCACGCCATTAATATACAAGGATGGATCATTATCACGATTCTGATAATTCTTGCACAAAAACTATATTACCGTGGCATGAATTTTAGTGGAGGACGTTAATAAACTAAATATGTCGCTCGGATTTTAAATGAAGACAGATTACATGCCTCACCCATGT